>CAXAJV010001193.1:111200-235892 GCA_963969225.1 Xylocopa violacea
GAGGGTCCAGGTGGGTTAGGTTAGGTTATATTACGTTCAAGACGTATATAATGTTCCAACCGAGAAGTAGGGGCCGACCCGCCAGGAATGTTGGAAAATACTACATCCGAGATGTTAGGTTCCCTCAGGATAGGATATATAAAGTTATAGACGTATATGAGGTCCCCAAGGAAAAGTACGGACCGACACGACCGGGATTTTGTAAAACATTACCAGCGAGGGTCTAGATGGGTTAGGTTAGGTTATATTACGATATAAACGTATATAATGTGCCCACCGAGGAGTAGGAGCCGACCCGCCAGGAATGTTGGAAAATACTACATCCGAGATGTTAGGTTCTCTTAGGTTAGGGTATATAACGTAATAGACGTATATAATGTCTCCACCGAGAAGTACGGGCAGACACGACCGGGATTTTGTAAAACATTACCAGCGATTGTCTAGATGGGTTAGGTTAGGTTATATTACGATATAGACCTATATAATGATCCCACCGAGAAGTAGGGGCCGACCCGCCAGGAATGTTGGAAAATACAACATCCGAGATGTTAGGTTCCCTTATGTTAGGATATATAACGTTATAGACGTATATAATGTCCTCACCGAGATGTACGGGCCGACACGACCGGGATTTTGTAAAACATTACCAGCGAGGGTCTAGATGGGTTAGGTTAGGTTATATTACGATATAGACGGATATAATGTGCCCACCGAGAAGTAGGTGCCGACCCACCAGGTATGTTGGAAAATACTACATCCGAGATATTAGGTTCCCTTAGGTTAGGATATATAAATTTATAGACGTATATAATGTCCGCACCGAGACGTACAGGAAGACATGAACGGGATTCTGTGAAACATTACCAGCTAGGGGCTAGATGTGTTACGTTAGGTTATATTACGTTATAGACGTATATAATGATCCCACCGAGAATTGGCGCCGAACCGCCAGAAATGATGGACAATTCTACATCCGAGATGTTAAGTTGCCTTAGGTTAGGATATATAACGTTATAGACGTATATAATGTCCGCACCGAGACGTACGGGACGACACGACCGGGATTCTGTAAAACATTCCCAGCTAGGGGCTAGATGTGTTAGGTTAGGTTATATTACGTTATAGACGTATATAATGATCCCACCGAGAAGTAGGGGCCGACCCGCCAGGAATGTTGGAAAATACTACATCCGAGATGTTAGGTTCCCTCAGGTTAGGATATATAAAGTTATAGACGTATACGAGGTCCCCACGGAAAAGTACGGGCCGACACGACCGGGATTTTGTAAAACATTACCAGCGAGTGTCTAGATGGGTTAGGTTAGGTTATATTACGATATAGACGTATATAATGTGCCCACCGAGAAGTAGGATCCGACCCGCCAGGAATGTTGGAAAATACTACATCCGTGATGTTAGGTTCTCTTAGGTTAGGATATATAACGTTATAGACGTAAATAATGTCCGCACCGAGACGTACGGGAAGACATGAATGGGATTCTGTGAAACATTACCAGCGAGGGTCTAGGTGGGTTAGGTTAGGTTATATTACGATATAGACGTATATAATGTGCCCACCGAGAAGCAGGGGCCGATCCGCCAGGAATGTTGGAAACTACTACATCTGAGATATTAGGTTCCCTTAGGTTAGGATATATAAATTTATAGACGTATATAATGTCCGCACCGAGACGTACGGGAAGACATGAACGGGATTCTGTGAAACATTACCAGCGAGGGTCTAGGTGGGTTAGGTTAGGTTATATTACGATATAGACGTATATAATGTGCCCACCGAGAAGTAGGGGCCGACCCGCCAGGAATGTTGGAAAATACTACATCCGAGATGTTCGGTTCACTTAGGTTAGGATATATAAAGTTATAGACGTATATGAGGTCCCCACGGAAAAGTACGGGCCGACACGACCGGGATTTTGTAAAACATTACCAGCGAGGGTCTAGATGGGTTAGGTTAGGTTATATTACGATATAGACGTATATAATGTGCCCACCTAGAAGTAGGGGCCGACCCGCCAGGAATGTTGGAAAATACTACATCCGAGAAGTTAGGTTCTCTTAGGTTAGGGTATATAACGTTATAGACGTATATAATGTCTCCACCGAGAAGTACGGGCAGACACGACCGGGATTTTGTAAAACATTACCAGCGATTGTCTAGATGGGTTAGGTTAGGTTATATTACGATATAGACGGATATAATGTGCCCACCTAGAAGTAGGGGCCGACCCGCCAGGAATGTTGGAAAATACTACATCCGAGATGTTAGGTTCTCTTAGGTTAGGGTATACAACGTAATAGACGTATATAATGTCTCCACCGAGAAGTACGGGCAGACACGACCGGGATTTTGTAAAACATTACCAGCGATTGTCTAGATGGGTTAGGTTAGGTTATATTACGATATAGACCTATATAATGATCCCACCGAGCAGTAGGGGCCGACCCGCCAGGAATGTTGGAAAATACAACATCCGAGATGTTAGGTTCCCTTAGGTTAGGATATATAACGTTATAGACGTATATAATGTCCTCACCGAGATGTACGGGCCGACACGACCGGGATTTTGTAAAACATTACCAGCGAGGGTCTAGGTGGGTTAGGTTAGGTTATATTACGATATAGACGTATATAATGTGCCCGCCGAGAAGTAGGGGCCGACCCTCCACGAATGTTGGAAAATACTACATCCGAGATGTTCAGTTGCCTTAGGTTAGGATATATAAATTTGTAGACGTATATAATGTCCGCACGGAGACGTACGGGAAGACATGAACGGGATTCTGTGAAACATTACCAGCGAGGGTCTAGATGGGTTAGGTTAGGTTATATTACGTTATAGACCTATATAATGATCCCACCGAGAAGTAGGGGCCGACCCGCCAGAAATTTTGGAAAATTCTACATCGAGATGTTAAGTTGCCTTAGGTTAGGATATATAACGTTATAGACGTATATAATGTCCGCACCGAGACGTACGGGACGACACGACCGGGATTCTGTAAAACATTCCCAGCTAGGGTCTAGATGGGTTATGTTAGGTTATATTACGATATAGACGTATATAATGTGCCCACCGAGAAGTAGGAGCCGACCCGCCAGGAATGTTGAAAAATACTACATCCGAGATGTTAGGTTCTCTTAGGTTAGGATATATAACGTTATAGACGTATATAATGTCCCCTCCGAGAGGTACGGGCAGACACGACCGGGATTTTGTAAAACATTACCAGCGATGTTCTAGATGGGTTAGGTTAGCTTATATTACGATATAGACCTATATAATGTGCCCACCGAGAAGTAGGGGCCGACCCGCCAGGAATGTTGGAAAATACTACATCCGAGATGTTAGGTTCACTTAGGTTAGGATATATAACGTTATAGACGTATATAATGTCCTCACCGAGATGTACGGGCCGACACAACCGGGATTTTGTAAAACATTACCAGCGAGGGTCTAGATGGGTTAGGTTAGGTTATATTACGATATAGACGGATATAATGTGCCCACCGAGAAGTAGGTGCCGACCCACCAGGTATGTTGGAAAATACTACATCCGAGATATTAGGTTCCCTTAGGTTAGGATATATAAATTTATAGACGTATATAATGTCCGCACCGAGACGTACGGGAAGACATGAACGGGATTCTGTGAAACATTACCAGCGAGGGTCTAGGTGGGTTAGGTTAGGTTATATTACGATATAGACGTATATAATGTGCCCACCGAGAAGTAGGGGCCGACCCGCCAGGAATGTTGGAAAATACTACATCCGAGATGTTAGGTTTACTTAGGTTAGGATATATAACGTTATAGACGTATATAATGTCCTCACCGAGATGTACGGTCCGACACGACCGGGATTTTGTATAACATTACCAGCGAGGGTCTAGATGGGTTAGGTCAGGTTATATTACGATATAGACGTATATAATGTGCCCACCTAGAAGTAGGGGCCGACCCGCCAGGAATGTTGGAAAATACTACATCCGAGATGTTAGGTTCTCTTAGGTTAGGGTATATAACGTAATAGACGTATATAATGTCTCCACCGAGAAGTACGGGCAGACACGACCGGGATTTTGTAAAACATTACCAGCGATTGTCTAGATGGGTTAGGTTAGGTTATATTACGATATAGACCTATATAATGATCCCACCGAGAAGTAGGGGCCGACCCGCCAGGAATGTTGGAAAATACAACATCCGAGATGTTAGGTTCCCTTAGGTTAGGATATATAACGTTATAGACGTATATAATGTCCTCACCGAGATGTACGGGCCGACACGACCGGGATTTTGTAAAACATTACCAGCGAGGGTCTAGATGGGTTAGGTTAGGTTATATTACGATATAGACGTATATAATGTGCCCGCCGAGAAGTAGGGGCGGACCCGCCAGGAATGTTGAAAAATACTACATCCGAGATGTTAGGTTCCCTTAGGTTAGGATATATAAATTTATAGACGTATATAATGTCCGCACCGAGACGTACAGGAAGACATGAACGGGATTCTGTGAAACATTACCAGCTAGGGGCTAGATGTGTTACGTTAGGTTATATTACGTTATAGACGTATATAATGATCCCACCGAGAATTGGCGCCGACCCGCCAGGAATGTTGTGAAATACTACATCCGAGATGTTAGGTTCCCTTAGGTTAGGATATATAAATTTATAGACGTATATAATATCCGCACCGAGATGTACGGGCCGACACGACCGGGATTTTGTAAAACATTACCAGCGAGGGTCTAGATGGGTTAGGTTAGGTTATATTACGATATAGACGTATATAATGTGAGCACCGAGAAGTAGGGGCCGACCCGCCAGGAATGTTGGAAAATACTACATCCGAGATGTTAGGTTCTCTTAGGTTAGGGTATATAACGTTATAGACGTATATAATGTACCCACCGAGAAGTAGGGGCCGACCCGCCAGGATTGTTGGGAAACACTACATCCGAGATGTTAGGTTCCCTCAGGTTAGGATATATAAAGTTATAGACGTATATGGGGTCCCCACGGAAAAGTGCGGGCCGACACGACCGGGATTATGTAAAACATTCCCAGCGAGGGTCTAGATGGGTTAGGTTAGGTTATATTACGATATAGACCTATATAATGTGCCCACCGAGAAGTAGGGGCCGACCCGCCAGGTATGTTGAAAAATACTACATCCGAGATGTTAGGTTCCCTTAGGTTAGGATATATAAATTTATAGACGTATATAATGTCCGCACCGAGACGTGCGTGAAGACATGAACGGGATTCTGTGAAACATTACCAGCGAGGGTCTAGGTGGGTTGGGTAAGGTTATATTACGTTATAGACGTATATAATGTTCCCACCGAGAAGTAGGGGCCGACCCGCCAGGAATGTTGGAAAATACTACATCCGAGATGTTAAGCTGCCTTAGGATAGGATATATAAATTTATAGACGTATATAATGTCCGCACCGAGACGTACGGGAAGACATGAACGGGATTATGTGAAACATTACCAGCGAGGCTCTAGGTGGGTTAGGTTAGGTTATATTACATTATAGACGTATATAATGTTCCCACCGAGAAGTAGGGGCCGAACCGCCAGAAATGATGGAAAATTCTACATCCGAGATGTTAAGTTGCCTTAGGTTAGGATATATAACGTTATAGACGTATATAATGTCCGCACCGAGACGTACGGGACGACACGACCGGGATTCTGTAAAACATTCCCAGCTAGGGGCTAGATGTGTTAGGTTAGGTTATATTACGTTATAGACGTATATAATGATCCCACCGAGAAGTAGGGGCCGACCCGCCAGGAATGTTGGAAAATACTACATCCGAGATGTTAGGTTCCCTCAGGTTAGGATATATAAAGTTATAGACGTATACGAGGTCCCCACGGAAAAGTACGGGCCGACACGACCGGGATTTTGTAAAACATTACCAGCGAGTGTCTAGATGGGTTAGGTTAGGTTATATTACGATATAGACGTATATAATGTGCCCACCGAGAAGTAGGATCCGACCCGCCAGGAATGTTGGAAAATACTACATCCGTGATGTTAGGTTCTCTTAGGTTAGGATATATAACGTTATAGACGTAAATAATGTCCGCACCGAGACGTACGGGAAGACATGAATGGGATTCTGTGAAACATTACCAGCGAGGGTCTAGGTGGGTTAGGTTAGGTTATATTACGATATAGACGTATATAATGTGCCCACCGAGAAGCAGGGGCCGATCCGCCAGGAATGTTGGAAACTACTACATCTGAGATATTAGGTTCCCTTAGGTTAGGATATATAAATTTATAGACGTATATAATGTCCTCACCGAGACGTACGGGACGACACGACCGGGATTCTGTAAAACATTCCCAGCTAGGGGCTAGATGCGTTAGGTTAGGTTATATTACGTTATAGACGAATATAATGATCCCACCGAGAAGTAGGGGCCGACCCGCCAGGAATGTTGGAAAATACTACATCCGAGATGTTAGGTTCCCTTAGGTTAGGATATATAAATTTATAGACGTATATAATGTCCGCACCGAGACGTACAGGAAGACATGAACGGGATTCTGTGAAACATTACCAGCGAGGGTCTAGGTGTGTTGGGTTAGGTTATATTACGTTATAGACGTATATAATGTGCCCACCTAGAAGTAGGGGCCGACCCGCCAGGAATGTTGGAAAATACTACATCCGAGATGTTAGGTTCACTTAGGTTAGGACATATAACGTTATAGACGTATATAATGTCCGCACCGAGACGTACGGGCCGACACGACCGGGATTTTGTAAAACATTACCAGCGAGGGTCTAGATGGGTTAGGTTAGGTTATATTACAATATAGACGTATATAATGTGCCCACCGAGAAGTAGGAGCCGACCCGCCAGGAATGTTGAAAAATACTACATCCGAGAAGTTAGGTTCTCTTAGGTTAGGATATATAACGTTATAGACGTATATAATGTCCCCTCCGAGAACTACGGGCAGACACGACCGGGATTTTGTAAAACATTACCAGCGATGGTCTAGATGGGTTAGGTTAGGTTGTATTACGATATAGACGTATATAATGTGCCCGCCGAGAAGTAGGGGCCGACCCGCCAGGAATGTTGGAAAATACTACATCCGAGATGTTCAGTTGCCTTAGGTTAGGATATATAAATTTATAGACGTATATAATGTCCGCACCGAGACGTACGGGAAGACATGAACGGGATTCTGTGAAACATTACCAGCGAGGGTCTAGATGGGTTAGGTTAGGTTATATTACGTTATAGACGTATATAAGGTTCCAACCGAGAAGTAGGGGCCGACCCGCCAGAAATTTTGGAAAATTCTACATCGAGATGTTAAGTTGCCTTAGGTTAGGATCAATAACGTTATAGACGTATATAATGTCCGCACCGAGACGTACGGGACGACACGACCGGGATTCTGTAAAACATTCCCAGCTAGGGGCTAGATGTGTTAGGTTAGGTTATATTACGTCATAGACGTATATAATGATCCCACCGAGAATTGGCACCGGCCCGCCAGGAATGTTGTGAAATACTACATCCGAGATGTCAGGTTCTCTTAGGTTAGGGTATATAACGTTATAGACGTATATAATGTCTCCACCGAGAAGTACGGGCAGACACGACCGGGATTTTGTAAAACATTACCAGCGATTGTCTAGATGGGTTAGGTTAGGTTATATTACGATATAGACCTATATAATGTGCCCACCGAGAAGTAGAGGCCGACCCGCCAGGAATGTTGGAAAATACTACATCTGAGATGTTAGGTTCACTTGGATTAGGATATATAACGTTATAGACGTATATAATGTCCGCACCGAGACGTACGGGACGACACGACCGGGATTCTGTAAAACATTCCCAGCTAGGGGCTAGATGCGTTAGGTTAGGTTATATTACGTTATAGACGAATATAATGATCCCACCGAGAAGTAGGGGCCGACCCGCCAGGAATGTTGGAAAATACTACATCCGAGATGCTAGGTTCCCTTAGGTTAGGATATATAAATTTATAGACGTATATAATGTCCGCACCGAGACGTACAGGAAGACATGAACGGGATTCTGTGAAACATTACCAGCGAGGGTCTAGGTGTGTTAGGTTAGGTTATATTACGTTATAGACGTATATAATGTTCCAACCGAGAAGTAGGGGCCGACCCGCCAGGAATGTTGGAAAATACTACATCCGAGATGTTAGGTTCCCTCAGGATAGGATATATAACGTTATAGACGTATATAATGTCCCCTCCGAGAACTACGGGCAGACACGACCGGGATTTTGTAAAACATTACCAGCGATGGTCTAGATGGCTTAGGTTAGGTTATATTACGATATAGACCTATATAATGTGCCCACCGAGAAGTAGGGGCCGACCCGCCAGGAATGTTGGAAAATACTACATCCGAGATGTTAAGTTGCCTTAGGTTAGGATATATAAATTTATAGACGTATATAATGTCCTCACCGAGATGTACGGTCCGACACGACCGGGATTTTGTATAACATTACCAGCGAGGGTCTAGATGGGTTAGGTCAGGTTATATTACGATATAGACGTATATAATGTGCCCACCTAGAAGTAGGGGCCGACCCGCCAGGAATGTTGGAAAATACTACATCAGAGATGTTAGGTTCTCTTAGGTTAGGGTATATAACGTAATAGACGTATATAATGTCTCCACCGAGAAGTACGGGCAGACACGACCGGGATTTTGTAAAACATTACCAGCGATTGTCTAGATGGGTTAGGTTAGGTTATATTACGATATAGACCTATATAATGATCCCACAGAGAAGTAGGGGCCGACCCGCCAGGAATGTTGGAAAATACAACATCCGAGATGTTAGGTTCCCTTAGGTTAGGATATATAACGTTATAGACGTATATAATGTCCTCACCGAGATGTACGGGCCGACACGACCGGGATTTTGTAAAACATTACCAGCGAGGGTCTAGATGGGTTAGGTTAGGTTATATTACGATATAGACGTATATAATGTGCCCGCCGAGAAGTAGGGGCCGACCCGCCAGGAATGTTGGAAAATACTACATCCGAGATGTTCAGTTGCCTTAGGTTAGGATATATAAATTTATAGACGTATATAATGTCCGCACCGAGACGTACGGGAAGACATGAACGGGATTCTGTGAAACATTACCAGCGAGGGTCTAGATGGGTTAGGTTAGGTTATATTACGTTATAGACGTATATAAGGTTCCAACGGAGAAGTAGGGGCCGACCCGCCAGAAATTTTGGAAAATTCTACATCGAGATGTTAAGTTGCCTTAGGTTAGGATATATAACGTTATAGACGTATATAATGTCCGCACCGAGACGTACGGGACGACACGACCGGGATTCTGTAAAACATTCCCAGCTAGGGGCGAGATGTGTTAGGTTAGGTTATATTACGTTATAGACGTATATAATGATCCCACCGAGAATTGGCGCCGGCCCGCCAGGAATGTTGTGAAATACTATATGCGAGATGTTGGGTTCCCTTAGGATAGGATATATAAAGTTATAGACGTATATGAGGTCCCCACGGAGAAGTACGGGCCGACACGACCGGGATTTTGTAAAACATTACCAGCGAGGGTCTAGATGGGTTAGGTTAGGTTATATTACGATATAGACGTATATAATGTGCCAGCCGAGAAGTAGGGGCGGACCCGCCAGGAATGTTGGAAAAATACTACATCCGAGATGTTAGGTTCCCTTAGGTTAGGATATATAAATTTATAGACGTATATAATGTCCGCACCGAGACGTACAGGAAGACATGAACGGGATTCTGTGAAACATTACCAGCTAGGGGCTAGATGTGTTACGTTAGGTTATATTACGTTATAGACGTATATAATGATCCCACCGAGAATTGGCGCCGACCCGCCAGGAATGTTGTGAAATACTACATCCGAGATGTTAGGTTCCCTTAGGTTAGGATATATAAATTTATAGACGTATATAATATCCGCACCGAGATGTACGGGCCGACACGACCGGGATTTTGTAAAACATTACCAGCGAGGGTCTAGATGGGTTAGGTTAGGTTATATTACGATATAGACGTATATAATGTGCCCACCGAGAAGTAGGGGCCGACCCGCCAGGAATGTTGGAAAATACTACATCCGAGATGTTAGGTTCTGTTAGGTTAGGGTATATAACGTTATAGACGTATATAATGTGCCCACCGAGAAGTAGGGGCCGACCCGCCAGGATTGTTGGAAAACACTACATCCGAGATGTTAGGTTCCCTCAGGTTAGGATATATAAAGTTATAGACGTATATGGGGTCCCCACGGAAAAGTGCGGGCCGACACGACCGGGATTTTGTAAAACATTCCCAGCGAGGGTCTAGATGGGTTAGGTTAGGTTATATTACGATATAGACCTATATAATGTGCCCACCGAGAAGTAGGGGCCGACCCGCCAGGTATGTTGAAAAATACTACATCCGAGATGTTAGGTTCCCTTAGGTTAGGATATATAAATTTATAGACGTATATAATGTCCGCACCGAGACGTCCGGGAAGACATGAACGGGATTCTGTGAAACATTACCAGCGAGGGTCTAGGTGGGTTAGGTTAGGTTATATTACGTTATAGACGTATATAATGTTCCCACCGAGAAGTAGGGGCCGACCCGCCAGGAATGTTGGAAAATACTACATCCGAGATATTAAGCTGCCTTAGGATAGGATATATAAATTTATAGACGTATATAATGTCCGCACCGAGACGTACGGGAAGACATGAACGGGATTATGTGAAACATTACCAGCGAGGGTCTAGGTGGGTTAGGTTAGGTTATATTACATTATAGACGTATATAATGTTCCCACCGAGAAGTAGGGGCCGAACCGCCAGAAATGATGGAAAATTCTACATCCGAGATGTTAAGTTGCCTTAGGTTAGGATATATAACGTTATAGACGTATATAATGTCCGCACCGAGACGTACGGGACGACACGACCGGGATTCTGTAAAACATTCCCAGCTAGGGGCTAGATGTGTTAGGTTAGGTTATATTACGTTATAGACGTATATAATGATCCCACCGAGAAGTAGGGGCCGACCCGCCAGGAATGTTGGAAAATACTACATCCGAGATGTTAGGTTCCCTCAGGTTAGGATATATAAAGTTATAGACGTATACGAGGTCCCCACGGAAAAGTACGGGCCGACACGACCGGGATTTTGTAAAACATTACCAGCGAGTGTCTAGATGGGTTAGGTTAGGTTATATTACGATATAGACGTATATAATGTGCCCACCGAGAAGTAGGATCCGACCCGCCAGGAATGTTGGAAAATACTACATCCGTGATGTTAGGTTCTCTTAGGTTAGGATATATAACGTTATAGACGTAAATAATGTCCGCACCGAGACGTACGGGAAGACATGAATGGGATTCTGTGAAACATTACCAGCGAGGGTCTAGGTGGGTTAGGTTAGGTTATATTACGATATAGACGTATATAATGTGCCCACCGAGAAGCAGGGGCCGATCCGCCAGGAATGTTGGAAACTACTACATCTGAGATATTAGGTTCCCTTAGGTTAGGATATATAAATTTATAGACGTATATAATGTCCGCACCGAGACGTACGGGAAGACATGAACGGGATTCTGTGAAACATTACCAGCGAGGGTCTAGGTGGGTTAGGTTAGGTTATATTACGATATAGACGTATATAATGTGCCCACCGAGAAGTAGGGGCCGACCCGCCAGGAATGTTGGAAAATACTACATCCGAGTTGTTCGGTTCACTTAGGTTAGGATATATAAAGTTATAGACGTATATGAGGTCCCCACGGAAAAGTACGGGCCGACACGACCGGGATTTTGTAAAACATTACCAGCGAGGGTCTAGATGGGTTAGGTTAGGTTATATTACGATATAGACGTATATAATGTGCCCACCTAGAAGTAGGGGCCGACCCGCCAGGAATGTTGGAAAATACTACATCCGAGAAGTTAGGTTCTCTTAGGTTAGGGTATATAACGTTATAGACGTATATAATGTCCGCACCGAGACGTACGGGAAGACATGAATGGGATTCTGTGAAACATTACCAGCGAGTGTCTAGATGGGTTAGGTTAGGTTATATTACGATATAGACGTATATAATGTGCCCACCGAGAAGTAGGATCCGACCCGCCAGGAATGTTGGAAAATACTACATCCGTGATGTTAGGTTCTCTTAGGTTAGGATATATAACGTTATAGACGTAAATAATGTCCGCACCGAGACGTACGGGAAGACATGAATGGGATTCTGTGAAACATTACCAGCGAGGGTCTAGGTGGGTTAGGTTAGGTTATATTACGATATAGACGTATATAATGTGCCCACCGAGAAGCAGGGGCCGATCCGCCAGGAATGTTGGAAACTACTACATCTGAGATATTAGGTTCCCTTAGGTTAGGATATATAAATTTATAGACGTATATAATGTCCGCACCGAGACGTACGGGAAGACATGAACGGGATTCTGTGAAACATTACCAGCGAGGGTCTAGGTGGGTTAGGTTAGGTTATATTACGATATAGACGTATATAATGTGCCCACCGAGAAGTAGGGGCCGACCCGCCAGGAATGTTGGAAAATACTACATCCGAGTTGTTCGGTTCACTTAGGTTAGGATATATAAAGTTATAGACGTATATGAGGTCCCCACGGAAAAGTACGGGCCGACACGACCGGGATTTTGTAAAACATTACCAGCGAGGGTCTAGATGGGTTAGGTTAGGTTATATTACGATATAGACGTATATAATGTGCCCACCTAGAAGTAGGGGCCGACCCGCCAGGAATGTTGGAAAATACTACATCCGAGAAGTTAGGTTCTCTTAGGTTAGGGTATATAACGTTATAGACGTATATAATGTCCGCACCGAGACGTACGGGAAGACATGAATGGGATTCTGTGAAACATTACCAGCGAGTGTCTAGATGGGTTAGGTTAGGTTATATTACGATATAGACGTATATAATGTGCCCACCGAGAAGTAGGATCCGACCCGCCAGGAATGTTGGAAAATACTACATCCGTGATGTTAGGTTCTCTTAGGTTAGGATATATAACGTTATAGACGTAAATAATGTCCGCACCGAGACGTACGGGAAGACATGAATGGGATTCTGTGAAACATTACCAGCGAGGGTCTAGGTGGGTTAGGTTAGGTTATATTACGATATAGACGTATATAATGTGCCCACCGAGAAGCAGGGGCCGATCCGCCAGGAATGTTGGAAACTACTACATCTGAGATATTAGGTTCCCTTAGGTTAGGATATATAAATTTATAGACGTATATAATGTCCGCACCGAGACGTACGGGAAGACATGAACGGGATTCTGTGAAACATTACCAGCGAGGGTCTAGGTGGGTTAGGTTAGGTTATATTACGATATAGACGTATATAATGTGCCCACCGAGAAGTAGGGGCCGACCCGCCAGGAATGTTGGAAAATACTACATCCGAGTTGTTCGGTTCACTTAGGTTAGGATATATAAAGTTATAGACGTATATGAGGTCCCCACGGAAAAGTACGGGCCGACACGACCGGGATTTTGTAAAACATTACCAGCGAGGGTCTAGATGGGTTAGGTTAGGTTATATTACGATATAGACGTATATAATGTGCCCACCTAGAAGTAGGGGCCGACCCGCCAGGAATGTTGGAAAATACTACATCCGAGAAGTTAGGTTCTCTTAGGTTAGGGTATATAACGTTATAGACGTATATAATGTCTCCACCGAGAAGTACGGGCAGACACGACCGGGATTTTGTAAAACATTACCAGCGATTGTCTAGATGGGTTAGGTTAGGTTATATTACGATATAGACGGATATAATGTGCCCACCGAGAAGTAGGTGCCGACCCGCCAGGTATGTTGGAAAATACTACATCCGAGATATTAGGTTCCCTTAGGTTAGGATATATAAATTTATAGACGTATATAATGTCCGCACCGAGACGTACGGGAAGACATGAACGGGATTCTGTGAAACATTACCAGCGAGGGTCTAGGTGGGTTAGGTTAGGTTATATTACGATATAGACGTATATAATGTGCCCACCGAGAAGTAGGGGCCGACCCGCCAGGAATGTTGGAAAATACTACATCCGAGATGTTAGGTTTACTTAGGTTAGGATATATAACGTTATAGACGTATATAATGTCCTCACCGAGATGTACGGTCCGACACGACCGGGATTTTGTATAACATTACCAGCGAGGGTCTAGATGGGTTAGGTCAGGTTA
This sequence comes from Xylocopa violacea, assembly GCA_963969225.1. NCBI lineage: Eukaryota > Metazoa > Arthropoda > Insecta > Hymenoptera > Apidae > Xylocopa > Xylocopa violacea. The sequence continues at coordinate 125,545 of CAXAJV010001193.1, forward strand.
TATTACGATATAGACGTATATAATGTGCCCACCTAGAAGTAGGGGCCGACCCGCCAGGAATGTTGGAAAATACAACATCCGAGATGTTAGGTTCCCTTAGGTTAGGATATATAACGTTATAGACGTATATAATGTCCTCACCGAGATGTACGGGCCGACACGACCGGGATTTTGTAAAACATTACCAGCGAGGGTCTAGGTGGGTTAGGTTAGGTTATATTACGATATAGACGTATATAATGTGCCCGCCGAGAAGTAGGGGCCGACCCGCCAGGAATGTTGGAAAATACTACATCCGAGATATTAGGTTCCCTTAGGTTAGGGTATATAAATTAATAGACGTATATAATGTCCGCACCGAGACGTACGGGAAGACATGAACGTGATTCTGTGAAACATTACCAGCGAGGGTCTAGGTGGGTTAGGTTAGGTTATATTACGATATAGACGTATATAATGTGCCCACCGAGAAGTAGGGGCCGACCCGCCAGGAATGTTGGAAAATACTACATCCGAGATGTTAGGTTCACTTAGGTTAGGATATATAACGTTATAGACGTATATAATGTCCTCACCGAGATGTACGGGCCGACACGACCGGGATTTTGTAAAACATTACCAGCGAGGGTCTAGATGGGTTAGGTTAGGTTATATTACGATATAGACGGTTATAATGTGCCCACCGAGAAGTAGGTGCCGACCCACCAGGTATGTTGGAAAATACTACATCCGAGATATTAGGTTCCCTTAGGTTAGGATATATAAATTTATAGACGTATATAATGTCCGCACCGAGACGTACGGGAAGACATGAACGGGATTCTGTGAAACATTACCAGCGAGGGTCTAGGTGGGTTAGGTTAGGTTATATTACGATATAGACGTATATAATGTGCCCACCGAGAAGTAGGGGCCGACCCGCCAGGAATGTTGGAAAATACTACATCCGAGATGTTAGGTTTACTTAGGTTAGGATATATAACGTTATAGACGTATATAATGTCCTCACCGAGATGTACGGTCCGACACGACCGGGATTTTGTATAACATTACCAGCGATTGTCTAGATGGGTTAGGTTAGGTTATATTACGATATAGACCTATATAATGATCCCACCGAGAAGTAGGGGCCGACCCGCCAGGAATGTTGGAAAATACAACATCCGAGATGTTAGGTTCCCTTAGGTTAGGATATATAACGTTATAGACGTATATAATGTCCTCACCGAGATGTACGGGCCGACACGACCGGGATTTTGTAAAACATTACCAGCGAGGGTCTAGATGGGTTAGGTTAGGTTATATTACGATATAGACGTATATAATGTGCCCGCCGAGAAGTAGGGGCGGACCCGACAGGAATGTTGAAAAATACTACATCCGAGATGTTAGGTTCCCTTAGGTTAGGATATATAAATTTATAGACGTATATAATGTCCGCACCGAGACGTACAGGAAGACATGAACGGGATTCTGTGAAACATTACCAGCTAGGGGCTGGATGTGTTACGTTAGGTTATATTACGTTGTAGACGTATATAATGATCCCACCGAGAATTGGCGCCGACCCGCCAGGAATGTTGTGAAATACTACATCCGAGATGTTAGGTTCCCTTAGGTTAGGATATATAAATTTATAGACGTATATAATATCCGCACCGAGATGTACGGGCCGACACGACCGGGATTTTGTAAAACATTCCCAGCGAGGGTCTAGATGGGTTAGGTTAGGTTATATTACGATATAGACCTATATAATGTGCCCACCGAGAAGTAGGGGCCGACCCGCCAGGAATGTTGGAAAATACTACATCCGAGATGTTAGGTTCTCTTAGGTTAGGGTATATAACGTTATAGACGTATATAATGTCTCCACCGAGAAGTACGGGCAGACACGACCGGGATTTTGTAAAACATTACCAGCGATTGTCTAGATGGGTTAGGTTAGGTTATATTACGATATAGACCTATATAATGTGCCCACCGAGAAGTAGGGGCCGACCCGCCAGGAATGTTGGAAAATACTACATCCGAGATGTTAGGTTTACTTAGGTTAGGATATATAACGTTATAGACGTATATAATGTCCTCACCGAGATGTACGGTCCGACACGACCGGGATTTTGTATAACATTACCAGCGAGGGTCTAGATGGGTTAGGTCAGGTTATATTACGATATAGACGTATATAATGTGCCCACCTAGAAGTAGGGGCCGACCCGCCAGGAATGTTGGAAAATACTACATCCGAGATGTTAGGTTCTCTTAGGTTAGGGTATATAAGGTAATAGACGTATATAATGTCTCCACCGAGAAGTACGGGCAGACACGACCGGGATTTTGTAAAACATTACCAGCGATTGTCTAGATGGGTTAGGTTAGGTTATATTACGATATAGACCTATATAATGATCCCACCGAGCAGTAGGGGCCGACCCGCCAGGAATGTTGGAAAATACAACATCCGAGATGTTAGGTTCCCTTAGGTTAGGATATATAACGTTATAGACGTATATAATGTCCTCACCGAGATGTACGGGCCGACACGACCGGGATTTTGTAAAACATTACCAGCGAGGGTCTAGGTGGGTTAGGTTAGGTTATATTACGATATAGACGTATATAATGTGCCCGCCGAGAAGTAGGGGCCGACCCGCCAGGAATGTTGGAAAATACTACATCCGAGATGTTAGGTTCACTTAGGTTAGGATATATAACGTTATAGACGTATATAATGTCCTCACCGAGATGTACGGGCCGACACGACCGGGATTTTGTAAAACATTACCAGCGAGGGTCTAGATGGGTTAGGTTAGGTTATATTACGATATAGACGGATATAATGTGCCCACCGAGAAGTAGGTGCCGACCCACCAGGTATGTTGGAAAATACTACATCCGAGATATTAGGTTCCCTTAGGTTAGGATATATAAATTTATAGACGTATATAATGTCCGCACCGAGACGTACGGGAAGACATGAACGGGATTCTGTGAAACATTACCAGCGAGGGTCTAGGTGGGTTAGGTTAGGTTATATTACGATATATACGTATATAATGTGCCCACCGAGAAGTAGGGGCCGACCCGCCAGGAATGTTGGAAAATACTACATCCGAGATGTTAGGTTTACTTAGGTTAGGATATATAACGTTATAGACGTATATAATGTCCTCACCGAGATGTACGGTCCGACACGACCGGGATTTTGTATAACATTACCAGCGAGGGTCTAGATGGGTTAGGTCAGGTTATATTACGATATAGACGTATATAATGTGCCCACCTAGAAGTAGGGGCAGACCCGCCAGGAATGTTGGAAAATACTACATCCGAGATGTTAGGTTCTCTTAGGTTAGGGTATATAACGTAATAGACGTATATAATGTCTCCACCGAGAAGTACGGGCAGACACGACCGGGATTTTGTAACACATTACCAGCGATTGTCTAGATGGGTTAGGTTAGGTTATATTACGATATAGACCTATATAATGATCCCACCGAGAAGTAGGGGCCGACCCGCCAGGAATGTTGGAAAATACAACACCCGAGATGTTAGGTTCCCTTAGGTTAGGATATATAACGTTATAGACGTATATAATGTCCTCACCGAGATGTACGGGCCGACACGACCGGGATTTTGTAAAACATTACCAGCGAGGGTCTAGATGGGTTAGGTTAGGTTATATTACGATATAGACGTATATAATGTGCCCGCCGAGAAGTAGGGGCGGACCCGCCAGGAATGTTGAAAAATACTACATCCGAGATGTTAGGTTCCCTTAGGTTAGGATATATAAATTTATAGACGTATATAATGTCCGCACCGAGACGTACAGGAAGACATGAACGGGATTCTGTGAAACATTACCAGCTAGGGGCTAGATGTGTTACGTTAGGTTATATTACGTTATAGACGTATATAATGATCCCACCGAGAAGTAGGGGCCGACCCGCCAGGAATGTTGGAAAATACTACATCCGAGTTGTTAGGTTCCCTCAGGTTAGGATATATAAAGTTATAGACGTATACGAGGTCCCCACGGAAAAGTACGGGCCGACACGACCGGGATTTTGTAAAACATTACCAGCGAGTGTCTAGATGGGTTAGGTTAGGTTATATTACGATATAGACGTATATAATGTGCCCACCGAGAAGTAGGATCCGACCCGCCAGGAATGTTGGAAAATACTACATCCGTGATGTTAGGTTCTCTTAGGTTAGGATATATAACGTTATAGACGTAAATAATGTCCGCACCGAGACGTACGGGAAGACATGAATGGGATTCTGTGAAACATTACCAGCGAGGGTCTAGGTGGGTTAGGTTAGGTTATATTACGATATAGACGTATATAATGTGCCCACCGAGAAGCAGGGGCCGATCCGCCAGGAATGTTGGAAACTACTACATCTGAGATATTAGGTTCCCTTAGGTTAGGATATATAAATTTATAGACGTATATAATGTCCGCACCGAGACGTACGGGAAGACATGAACGGGATTCTGTGAAACATTACCAGCGAGGGTCTAGGTGGGTTAGGTTAGTTTATATTACGATATAGACGTATATAATGTGCCCACCGAGAAGTAGGGGCCGACCCGCCAGGAATGTTGGAAAATACTACATCCGAGATGTTCGGTTCACTTAGGTTAGGATATATAAAGTTATAGACGTATATGAGGTCCCCACGGAAAAGTACGGGCCGACACGACCGGGATTTTGTAAAACATTACCAGCGAGGGTCTAGATGGGTTAGGTTAGGTTATATTACGATATAGACGTATATAATGTGCCCACCTAGAAGTAGGGGCCGACCCGCCAGGAATGTTGGAAAATACTACATCCGAGATGTTAGGTTTACTTAGGTTAGGATATATAACGTTATAGACGTATATAATGTCCTCACCGAGATGTACGGGCCGACACGACCGGGATTTTGTAAAACATTACCAGCGAGGGTCTAGGTGGGTTAGGTTAGGTTATATTACGATATAGACGTATATAATGTGCCCGCCGAGAAGTAGGGGCCGACCCGCCAGGAATGTTGGAAAATACTACATCCGAGATGTTCAGTTGCCTTAGGTTAGGATATATAAATTTGTAGACGTATATAATGTCCGCACCGAGACGTACGGGAAGACATGAACGGGATTCTGTGAAACATTACCAGTGAGGGTCTAGATGGGTTAGGTTAGGTTATATTACGTTATAGACGTATATAAGGTTCCAACGGAGAAGTAGGGGCCGACCCGCCAGAAATTTTGGAAAATTCTACATCGAGATGTTAAGTTGCCTTAGGTTAGGATATATAACGTTATAGACGTATATAATGTCCGCACCGAGACGTACGGGACGACACGACCGGGATTCTGTAAAACATTCCCAGCTAGGGGCTAGATGTGTTAGGTTAGGTTATATTACGTTATAGACGTATATAATGATCCCACCGAGAATTGGCGCCGGCCCGCCAGGAATGTTGTGAAATACTATATCCGAGATGTTGGGTTCCCTTAGGATAGGATATATAAAGTTATAGACGTATATGAGGTCCCCACGGAGAAGTACGGGCCGACACGACCGGGATTTTGTAAAACATTACCAGCGAGGGTCTAGATGGGTTAGGTTAGGTTATATTACGATATAGACGTATATAATGTGCCCGCCGAGAAGTAGGGGCCGACCCGCCAGGAATGTTGAAAAATACTACATCCGAGATGTTAGGTTCCCTTACGTTAGGATATATAAATTTGTAGACGTATATAATGTCCGCACCGAGACGTACAGGAAGACATGAACGGGATTCTGTGAAACATTACCAGCTAGGGGCTAGATGTGTTACGTTAGGTTATATTACGTTATAGACGTATATAATGATCCCACCGAGAATTGGCGCCGACCCGCCAGGAATGTTGTGAAATACTACATCCGAGATGTTAGGTTCCCTTAGGTTAGGATATATAAATTTATAGACGTATATAATATCCGCACCGAGATGTACGGGCCGACACGACCGGGATTTTGTAAAACATTACCAGCGAGGGTCTAGATGGGTTAGGTTAGGTTATATTACGATATAGACGTATATAATGTGCCCACCTAGAAGTAGGGGCAGACCCGCCAGGAATGTTGGAAAATACTACATCCGAGATGTTAGGTTCTCTTAGGTTAGGGTATATAACGTTATAGACGTATATAATGTCTCCACCGAGAAGTACGGGCAGACACGACCGGGATTTTGTAAAACATTACCAGCGATTGTCTAGATGGGTTAGGTTAGGTTATATTACGATATAAACGTATATAATGTGCCCACCGAGGAGTAGGAGCCGACCCGCCAGGAATGTTGGAAAATACTACATCCGAGATGTTAAGTTGCCTTAGGTTAGGATATATAAATTTATAGACGTATTTAATGTCCGCACCGAGACGTACGGGAAGACATGAACGGGATTATGTGAAACATTACCAGCGAGGGTCTAGGTGGGTTAGGTTAGGTTATATTACGTTATAGACGTATATAATTTTCCCACCGAGAAGTAGGGACCGACCCGCCGGGAATGTTGGAAAATACTACATCCGAGATGTTAGGTTCACTTAGGTTAGGACATATAACGTTATAGACGTATATAATGTCCGCACCGAGACGTACGGGCCGACACGACCGGGATTTTGTAAATCATTACCAGCGAGGGTCTAGATGTGTTAGGTTAGGTTATATTACGATATAGACGTATATAATGTGCCCACCGAGAAGTAGGAGCCGACCCGCCAGGAATGTTGAAAAATACTACATCCGAGATGTTAGGTTCTCTTAGGTTAGGATATATAACGTTATAGACGTATATAATGTCCCCTCCGAGAAGTACGGGCAGACACGACCGGGATTTTGTAAAACATTACCAGCGATGTTCTAGATGGGTTAGGTTAGGTTATATTACGATATAGACCTATATAATGTGCCCACCGAGAAGTAGGGGCCGACCCGCCAGGAATGTTGGAAAATACTACATCCGAGATATTAGGTTCCCTTAGGTTAGGATATATAAATTAATAGACGTATATAATGTCCGCACCGAGACGTACGGGAAGACATGAACGTGATTCTGTGAAACATTACCAGCGAGGGTCTAGGTGGGTTAGGTTAGGTTATATTACATTATAGACGTATATAATGTTCCCACCGAGCAGTAGGGGCCGAACCGCCAGAAATGATGGAAAATTCTACATCCGAGATGTTAAGTTGCCTTAGGTTAGGATATATAACGTTATAGACGTATATAATGTCCGCACCGAGACGTACGGGACGACACGACCGGGATTCCGTAAAACATTCCCAGCTAGGGGCTAGATGTGTTAGGTTAGGTTATATTACGTTATAGACGTATATAATGATCCCACCGAGAAGTAGGGGCCGACCCGCCAGGAATGTTGGAAAATACTACATCCGAGATGTTAGGTTCCCTCAGGTTAGGATATATAAAGTTATAGACGTATACGAGGTCCCCACGGAAAAGTACGGGCCGACACGACCGGGATTTTGTAAAACATTACCAGCGAGGGTCTAGGTGGGTTAGGTTAGGTTATATTACGATATAGACGTATATAATGTGCCCACCGAGAAGCAGGGGCCGATCCGCCAGGAATGTTGGAAACTACTACATCTGAGATATTAGGTTCCCTTAGGTTAGGATATATAAATTTATAGACGTATATAATGTCCGCACCGAGACGTACGGGAAGACATGAACGGGATTCTGTGAAACATTACCAGCGAGGGTCTAGGTGGGTTAGGTTAGGTTATATTACGATATAGACGTATATAATGTGCCCACCTAGAAGTAGGGGCCGACCCGCCAGGAATGTTGGAAAATACTACATCCGAGATGTTAGGTTCTCTTAGGTTAGGATATATAACGTAATAGACGTATATAATGTCTCCACCGACAAGTACGGGCAGACACGACCGGGATTTTGTAAAACATTACCAGCGATTGTCTAGATGGGTTAGGTTAGGTTATATTGCGATATAGACCTATATAATGATCCCACCGAGCAGTAGGGGCCGACCCGCCAGGAATGTTGGAAAATACTACATCCGAGATGTTCAGTTGCCTTAGGTTAGGATATATAAATTTGTAGACGTATATAATGTCCGCACCGAGACGTACGGGAAGACATGAACGGGATTCTGTGAAACATTACCAGCGAGGGTCTAGATGGGTTAGGTTAGGTTATATTACGTTATAGACGTATATAAGGTTCCAACGGAGAAGTAGGGGCCGACCCGCCAGTAATTTTGGAAAATTCTACATCGAGATGTTAAGTTGCCTTAGGTTAGGATATATAACGTTATAGACGTATATAATGTCCGCACCGAGACGTACGGGACGACACGACCGGGATTCTGTAAAACATTCCCAGCTAGGGGCTAGATGTGTTAGGTTAGGTTATATTACGTTATAGACGTATATAATGATCCCACCGAGAAGTAGGGGCCGACCCGCCAGGAATGTTGGAAAATACTACATCCGAGATGTTAGGTTCCCTCAGGTTAGGATATATAAAGTTATAGACGTATACGAGGTCCCCACGGAAAAGTACGGGCCGACACGACCGGGATTTTGTAAAACATTACCAGCGAGTGTCTAGATGGGTTAGGTTAGGTTATATTACGATATAGACGTATATAATGTGCCCACCGAGAAGTAGGATCCGACCCGCCAGGAATGTTGGAAAATACTACATCCGTGATGTTAGGTTCTCTTAGGTTAGGATATATAACGTTATAGACGTAAATAATGTCCGCACCGAGACGTACGGGAAGACATGAATGGGATTCTGTGAAACATTACCAGCGAGGGTCTAGGTGGGTTAGGTTAGGTTATATTACGATATAGACGTATATAATGTGCCCACCGAGAAGCAGGGGCCGATCCGCCAGGAATGTTGGAAACTACTACATCTGAGATATTAGGTTCCCTTAGGTTAGGATATATAAATTTATAGACGTATATAATGTCCGCACCGAGACGTACGGGAAGACATGAACGGGATTCTGTGAAACATTACCAGCGAGGGTCTAGGTGGGTTAGGTTAGGTTATATTACGATATAGACGTATATAATGTGCCCACCGAGAAGTAGGGGCCGACCCGCCAGGAATGTTGGAAAATACTACATCCGAGTTGTTCGGTTCACTTAGGTTAGGATATATAAAGTTATAGACGTATATGAGGTCCCCACGGAAAAGTACGGGCCGACACGACCGGGATTTTGTAAAACATTACCAGCGAGGGTCTAGATGGGTTAGGTTAGGTTATATTACGATATAGACGTATATAATGTGCCCACCTAGAAGTAGGGGCCGACCCGCCAGGAATGTTGGAAAATACTACATCCGAGAAGTTAGGTTCTCTTAGGTTAGGGTATATAACGTTATAGACGTATATAATGTCTCCACCGAGAAGTACGGGCAGACACGACCGGGATTTTGTAAAACATTACCAGCGATTGTCTAGATGGGTTAGGTTAGGTTATATTACGATATAGACGGATATAATGTGCCCACCGAGAAGTAGGTGCCGACCCGCCAGGTATGTTGGAAAATACTACATCCGAGATATTAGGTTCCCTTAGGTTAGGATATATAAATTTATAGACGTATATAATGTCCGCACCGAGACGTACGGGAAGACATGAACGGGATTCTGTGAAACATTACCAGCGAGGGTCTAGGTGGGTTAGGTTAGGTTATATTACGATATAGACGTATATAATGTGCCCACCGAGAAGTAGGGGCCGACCCGCCAGGAATGTTGGAAAATACTACATCCGAGATGTTAGGTTTACTTAGGTTAGGATATATAACGTTATAGACGTATATAATGTCCTCACCGAGATGTACGGTCCGACACGACCGGGATTTTGTATAACATTACCAGCGAGGGTCTAGATGGGTTAGGTCAGGTTATATTACGATATAGACGTATATAATGTGCCCACCGAGAAGTAGGTGCCGACCCGCCAGGTATGTTGGAAAATACTACATCCGAGATATTAGGTTCCCTTAGGTTAGGATATATAACGTTATAGACGTATATAATGTCCTCACCGAGATGTACGGGCCGACACGACCGGGATTTTGTAAAACATTACCAGCGAGGGTCTAGGTGGGTTAGGTTAGGTTATATTACGATATAGACGTATATAATGTGCCCGCCGAGAAGTAGGGGCCGACCCGCCAGGAATGTTGGAAAATACTACATCCGAGATGTTCAGTTGCCTTAGGTTAGGATATATAAATTTGTAGACGTATATAATGTCCGCACCGAGACGTACGGGAAGACATGAACGGGATTCTGTGAAACATTACCAGTGAGGGTCTAGATGGGTTAGGTTAGGTTATATTACGTTATAGACGTATATAAGGTTCCAACGGAGAAGTAGGGGCCGACCCGCCAGAAATTTTGGAAAATTCTACATCGAGATGTTAAGTTGCCTTAGGTTAGGATATATAACGTTATAGACGTATATAATGTCCGCACCGAGACGTACGGGACGACACGACCGGGATTCTGTAAAACATTCCCAGCTAGGGGCTAGATGTGTTAGGTTAGGTTATATTACGTTATAGACGTATATAATGATCCCACCGAGAATTGGCGCCGGCCCGCCAGGAATGTTGTGAAATACTATATCCGAGATGTTGGGTTCCCTTAGGATAGGATATATAAAGTTATAGACGTATATGAGGTCCCCACGGAGAAGTACGGGCCGACACGACCGGGATTTTGTAAAACATTACCAGCGAGGGTCTAGATGGGTTAGGTTAGGTTATATTACGATATAGACGTATATAATGTGCCCGCCGAGAAGTAGGGGCCGACCCGCCAGGAATGTTGAAAAATACTACATCCGAGATGTTAGGTTCCCTTACGTTAGGATATATAAATTTGTAGACGTATATAATGTCCGCACCGAGACGTACAGGAAGACATGAACGGGATTCTGTGAAACATTACCAGCTAGGGGCTAGATGTGTTACGTTAGGTTATATTACGTTATAGACGTATATAATGATCCCACCGAGAATTGGCGCCGACCCGCCAGGAATGTTGTGAAATACTACATCCGAGATGTTAGGTTCCCTTAGGTTAGGATATATAAATTTATAGACGTATATAATATCCGCACCGAGATGTACGGGCCGACACGACCGGGATTTTGTAAAACATTACCAGCGAGGGTCTAGATGGGTTAGGTTAGGTTATATTACGATATAGACGTATATAATGTGCCCACCTAGAAGTAGGGGCAGACCCGCCAGGAATGTTGGAAAATACTACATCCGAGATGTTAGGTTCTCTTAGGTTAGGGTATATAACGTTATAGACGTATATAATGTCTCCACCGAGAAGTACGGGCAGACACGACCGGGATTTTGTAAAACATTACCAGCGATTGTCTAGATGGGTTAGGTTAGGTTATATTACGATATAAACGTATATAATGTGCCCACCGAGGAGTAGGAGCCGACCCGCCAGGAATGTTGGAAAATACTACATCCGAGATGTTAAGTTGCCTTAGGTTAGGATATATAAATTTATAGACGTATTTAATGTCCGCACCGAGACGTACGGGAAGACATGAACGGGATTATGTGAAACATTACCAGCGAGGGTCTAGGTGGGTTAGGTTAGGTTATATTACGTTATAGACGTATATAATTTTCCCACCGAGAAGTAGGGACCGACCCGCCGGGAATGTTGGAAAATACTACATCCGAGATGTTAGGTTCACTTAGGTTAGGACATATAACGTTATAGACGTATATAATGTCCGCACCGAGACGTACGGGCCGACACGACCGGGATTTTGTAAATCATTACCAGCGAGGGTCTAGATGTGTTAGGTTAGGTTATATTACGATATAGACGTATATAATGTGCCCACCGAGAAGTAGGAGCCGACCCGCCAGGAATGTTGAAAAATACTACATCCGAGATGTTAGGTTCTCTTAGGTTAGGATATATAACGTTATAGACGTATATAATGTCCCCTCCGAGAAGTACGGGCAGACACGACCGGGATTTTGTAAAACATTACCAGCGATGTTCTAGATGGGTTAGGTTAGGTTATATTACGATATAGACCTATATAATGTGCCCACCGAGAAGTAGGGGCCGACCCGCCAGGAATGTTGGAAAATACTACATCCGAGATATTAGGTTCCCTTAGGTTAGGATATATAAATTAATAGACGTATATAATGTCCGCACCGAGACGTACGGGAAGACATGAACGTGATTCTGTGAAACATTACCAGCGAGGGTCTAGGTGGGTTAGGTTAGGTTATACTACATTATAGACGTATATAATGTTCCCACCGAGCAGTAGGGGCCGAACCGCCAGAAATGATGGAAAATTCTACATCCGAGATGTTAAGTTGCCTTAGGTTAGGATATATAACGTTATAGACGTATATAATGTCCGCACCGAGACGTACGGGACGACACGACCGGGATTCCGTAAAACATTCCCAGCTAGGGGCTAGATGTGTTAGGTTAGGTTATATTACGTTATAGACGTATATAATGATCCCACCGAGAAGTAGGGGCCGACCCGCCAGGAATGTTGGAAAATACTACATCCGAGATGTTAGGTTCCCTCAGGTTAGGATATATAAAGTTATAGACGTATACGAGGTCCCCACGGAAAAGTACGGGCCGACACGACCGGGATTTTGTAAAACATTACCAGCGAGGGTCTAGGTGGGTTAGGTTAGGTTATATTACGATATAGACGTATATAATGTGCCCACCGAGAAGCAGGGGCCGATCCGCCAGGAATGTTGGAAACTACTACATCTGAGATATTAGGTTCCCTTAGGTTAGGATATATAAATTTATAGACGTATATAATGTCCGCACCGAGACGTACGGGAAGACATGAACGGGATTCTGTGAAACATTACCAGCGAGGGTCTAGGTGGGTTAGGTTAGGTTATATTACGATATAGACGTATATAATGTGCCCACCGAGAAGTAGGGGCCGACCCGCCAGGAATGTTGGAAAATACTACATCCGAGATGTTCGGTTCACTTAGGTTAGGATATATAAAGTTATAGACGTATATGAGGTCCCCACGGAAAAGTACGGGCCGACACGACCGGGATTTTGTAAAACATTACCAGCGAGGGTCTAGATGGGTTAGGTTAGGTTATATTACGATATAGACGTATATAATGTGCCCACCTAGAAGTAGGGGCCGACCCGCCAGGTATGTTGGAAAATACTACATCCGAGATGTTAGGTTCTCTTAGGTTAGGGTATATAACGTTATAGACGTATATAATGTCTCCACCGAGAAGTACGGGCAGACACGACCGGGATTTTGTAAAACATTACCAGCGATTGTCTAGATGGGTTAGGTTAGGTTATATTACGATATAGACCTATATAATGTGCCCACCGAGAAGTAGGGGCCGACCCGCCAGGAATGTTGGAAAATACTACATCCGAGATGTTAGGTTTACTTAGGTTAGGATATATAACGTTATAGACGTATATAATGTCCTCACCGAGATGTACGGTCCGACACGACCGGGATTTTGTATAACATTACCAGCGAGGGTCTAGATGGGTTAGGTCAGGTTATATTACGATATAGACGTATATAATGTGCCCACCTAGAAGTAGGGGCCGACCCGCCAGGAATGTTGGAAAATACTACATCCGAGATGTTAGGTTCTCTTAGGTTAGGATATATAACGTAATAGACGTATATAATGTCTCCACCGACAAGTACGGGCAGACACGACCGGGATTTTGTAAAACATTACCAGCGATTGTCTAGATGGGTTAGGTTAGGTTATATTGCGATATAGACCTATATAATGATCCCACCGAGCAGTAGGGGCCGACCCGCCAGGAATGTTGGAAAATACTACATCCGAGATGTTCAGTTGCCTTAGGTTAGGATATATAAATTTGTAGACGTATATAATGTCCGCACCGAGACGTACGGGAAGACATGAACGGGATTCTGTGAAACATTACCAGCGAGGGTCTAGATGGGTTAGGTTAGGTTATATTACGTTATAGACGTATATAAGGTTCCAACGGAGAAGTAGGGGCCGACCCGCCAGTAATTTTGGAAAATTCTACATCGAGATGTTAAGTTGCCTTAGGTTAGGATATATAACGTTATAGACGTATATAATGTCCGCACCGAGACGTACGGGACGACACGACCGGGATTCTGTAAAACATTCCCAGCTAGGGGCTAGATGTGTTAGGTTAGGTTATATTACGTTATAGACGTATATAATGATCCCACCGAGAAGTAGGGGCCGACCCGCCAGGAATGTTGGAAAATACTACATCCGAGATGTTAGGTTCCCTCAGGTTAGGATATATAAAGTTATAGACGTATACGAGGTCCCCACGGAAAAGTACGGGCCGACACGACCGGGATTTTGTAAAACATTACCAGCGAGGGTCTAGATGGGTTAGGTTAGGTTATATTACGATATAGACGTATATAATGTGCCCACCTAGAAGTAGGGGCCGACCCGCCAGGAATGTTGGAAAATACAACATCCGAGATGTTAGGTTCCCTTAGGTTAGGATATATAACGTTATAGACGTATATAATGTCCTCACCGAGATGTACGGTCCGACACGACCGGGATTTTGTAAAACATTACCAGCGAGGGTCTAGGTGGGTTAGGTTAGGTTATATTACGATATAGACGTATATAATGTGCCCGCCGAGAAGTAGGGGCCGACCCGCCACGAATGTTGGAAAATACTACATCCGAGATGTTCAGTTGCCTTAGGTTAGGATATATAAATTTGTAGACGTATATAATGTCCGCAACGAGACGTACGGGAAGACATGAACGGGATTCTGTGAAACATTACCAGCGAGGGTCTAGATGGGTTAGGTTAGGTTATATTACGTTATAGACGTATATAAGGTTCCAACGGAGAAGTAGGGGCCGACCCGCCAGAAATTTTGGAAAATTCTACATCGAGATGTTAAGTTGCCTTAGGTTAGGATATATAACGTTATAGACGTATATAATGTCCGCACCGAGACGTGCGGGACGACACGACCGGGATTCTGTAAAACATTCCCAGCTAGGGTCTAGATGGGTTATGTTAGGTTATATTACGATATAGACGTATATAATGTGCCCACCGAGAAGTAGGAGCCGACCCGCCAGGAATGTTGAAAAATACTACATCCGAGATGTTAGGTTCTCTTAGGTTAGGATATATAACGTTATAGACGTATATAATGTCCCCTCCGAGAGGTACGGGCAGACACGACCGGGATTTTGTAAAACATTACCAGCGATGTTCTAGATGGGTTAGGTTAGGTTATATTACGATATAGACCTATATAATGTGCCCACCGAGAAGTAGGGGCCGACCCGCCAGGAATGTTGGAAAATACTACATCCGAGATATTAGGTTCCCTTAGGTTAGGGTATATAAATTAATAGACGTATATAATGTCCGCACCGAGACGTACGGGAAGACATGAACGTGATTCTGTGAAACATTACCAGCGAGGGTCTAGGTGGGTTAGGTTAGGTTATATTACGATATAGACGTATATAATGTGCCCACCGAGAAGTAGGGGCCGACCCGCCAGGAATGTTGGAAAATACTACATCCGAGATGTTAGGTTCACTTAGGTTAGGATATATAACGTTATAGACGTATATAATGTCCTCACCGAGATGTACGGGCCGACACGACCGGGATTTTGTAAAACATTACCAGCGAGGGTCTAGATGGGTTAGGTTAGGTTATATTACGATATAGACGGTTATAATGTGCCCACCGAGAAGTAGGTGCCGACCCACCAGGTATGTTGGAAAATACTACATCCGAGATATTAGGTTCCCTTAGGTTAGGATATATAAATTTATAGACGTATATAATGTCCGCACCGAGACGTACGGGCAGACATGAACGGGATTCTGTGAAACATTACCAGCGAGGGTCTAGGTGGGTTAGGTTAGGTTATATTACGATATAGACGTATATAATGTGCCCACCGAGAAGTAGGGGCCGACCCGCCAGGAATGTTGGAAAATACTACATCCGAGATGTTAGGTTTACTTAGGTTAGGATATATAACGTTATAGACGTATATAATGTCCTCACCGAGATGTACGGTCCGACACGACCGGGATTTTGTATAACATTACCAGCGATTGTCTAGATGGGTTAGGTTAGGTTATATTACGATATAGACCTATATAATGATCCCACCGAGAAGTAGGGGCCGACCCGCCAGGAATGTTGGAAAATACAACATCCGAGATGTTAGGTTCCCTTAGGTTAGGATATATAACGTTATAGACGTATATAATGTCCTCACCGAGATGTACGGGCCGACACGACCGGGATTTTGTAAAACATTACCAGCGAGGGTCTAGATGGGTTAGGTTAGGTTATATTACGATATAGACGTATATAATGTGCCCGCCGAGAAGTAGGGGCGGACCCGCCAGGAATGTTGAAAAATACTACATCCGAGATGTTAGGTTCCCTTAGGTTAGGATATATAAATTTATAGACGTATATAATGTCCGCACCGAGACGTACAGGAAGACATGAACGGGATTCTGTGAAACATTACCAGCTAGGGGCTGGATGTGTTACGTTAGGTTATATTACGTTATAGACGTATATAATGATCCCACCGAGAATTGGCGCCGACCCGCCAGGAATGTTGTGAAATACTACATCCGAGATGTTAGGTTCCCTTAGGTTAGGATATATAAATTTATAGACGTATATAATATCCGCACCGAGATGTACGGGCCGACACGACCGGGATTTTGTAAAACATTCCCAGCGAGGGTCTAGATGGGTTAGGTTAGGTTATATTACGATATAGACCTATATAATGTGCCCACCGAGAAGTAGGGGCCGACCCGCCAGGAATGTTGGAAAATACTACATCCGAGATGTTAGGTTCTCTTAGGTTAGGGTATATAACGTTATAGACGTATATAATGTCTCCACCGAGAAGTACGGGCAGACACGACCGGGATTTTGTAAAACATTACCAGCGATTGTCTAGATGGGTTAGGTTAGGTTATATTACGATATAGACCTATATAATGTGCCCACCGAGAAGTAGGGGCCGACCCGCCAGGAATGTTGGAAAATACTACATCCGAGATGTTAGGTTTACTTAGGTTAGGATATATAACGTTATAGACGTATATAATGTCCTCACCGAGATGTACGGTCCGACACGACCGGGATTTTGTATAACATTACCAGCGAGGGTCTAGATGGGTTAGGTCAGGTTATATTACGATATAGACGTATATAATGTGCCCACCGAGAAGTAGGGGCCGACCCGCCAGGAATGTTGGAAAATACTACATCCGAGTTGTTAGGTTCCCTCAGGTTAGGATATATAAAGTTATAGACGTATACGAGGTCCCCACGGAAAAGTACGGGCCGACACGACCGGGATTTTGTAAAACATTACCAGCGATGTTCTAGATGGGTTAGGTTAGGTTATATTACGATATAGACCTATATAATGTGCCCACCGAGAAGTAGGGGCCGACCCGCCAGGAATGTTGGAAAATACTACATCCGAGATATTAGGTTCCCTTAGGTTAGGGTATATAAATTAATAGACGTATATAATGTCCGCACCGAGACGTACGGGAAGACATGAACGTGATTCTGTGAAACATTACCAGCGAGGGTCTAGGTGGGTTAGGTTAGGTTATATTACGATATAGACGTATATAATGTGCCCACCGAGAAGTAGGGGCCGACCCGCCAGGAATGTTGGAAAATACTACATCCGAGATGTTAGGTTCACTTAGGTTAGGATATATAACGTTATAGACGTATATAATGTCCTCACCGAGATGTACGGGCCGACACGACCGGGATTTTGTAAAACATTACCAGCGAGGGTCTAGATGGGTTAGGTTAGGTTATATTACGATATAGACGGTTATAATGTGCCCACCGAGAAGTAGGTGCCGACCCACCAGGTATGTTGGAAAATACTACATCCGAGATATTAGGTTCCCTTAGGTTAGGATATATAAATTTATAGACGTATATAATGTCCGCACCGAGACGTACGGGAAGACATGAACGGGATTCTGTGAAACATTACCAGCGAGGGTCTAGGTGGGTTAGGTTAGGTTATATTACGATATAGACGTATATAATGTGCCCACCGAGAAGTAGGGGCCGACCCGCCAGGAATGTTGGAAAATACTACATCCGAGATGTTAGGTTTACTTAGGTTAGGATATATAACGTTATAGACGTATATAATGTCCTCACCGAGATGTACGGTCCGACACGACCGGGATTTTGTATAACATTACCAGCGATTGTCTAGATGGGTTAGGTTAGGTTATATTACGATATAGACCTATATAATGATCCCACCGAGAAGTAGGGGCCGACCCGCCAGGAATGTTGGAAAATACAACATCCGAGATGTTAGGTTCCCTTAGGTTAGGATATATAACGTTATAGACGTATATAATGTCCTCACCGAGATGTACGGGCCGACACGACCGGGATTTTGTAAAACATTACCAGCGAGGGTCTAGATGGGTTAGGTTAGGTTATATTACGATATAGACGTATATAATGTGCCCGCCGAGAAGTAGGGGCGGACCCGCCAGGAATGTTGAAAAATACTACATCCGAGATGTTAGGTTCCCTTAGGTTAGGATATATAAATTTATAGACGTATATAATGTCCGCACCGAGACGTACAGGAAGACATGAACGGGATTCTGTGAAACATTACCAGCTAGGGGCTGGATGTGTTACGTTAGGTTATATTACGTTATAGACGTATATAATGATCCCACCGAGAATTGGCGCCGACCCGCCAGGAATGTTGTGAAATACTACATCCGAGATGTTAGGTTCCCTTAGGTTAGGATATATAAATTTATAGACGTATATAATATCCGCACCGAGATGTACGGGCCGACACGACCGGGATTTTGTAAAACATTCCCAGCGAGGGTCTAGATGGGTTAGGTTAGGTTATATTACGATATAGACCTATATAATGTGCCCACCGAGAAGTAGGGGCCGACCCGCCAGGAATGTTGGAAAATACTACATCCGAGATGTTAGGTTCTCTTAGGTTAGGGTATATAACGTTATAGACGTATATAATGTCTCCACCGAGAAGTACGGGCAGACACGACCGGGATTTTGTAAAACATTACCAGCGATTGTCTAGATGGGTTAGGTTAGGTTATATTACGATATAGACCTATATAATGTGCCCACCGAGAAGTAGGGGCCGACCCGCCAGGAATGTTGGAAAATACTACATCCGAGATGTTAGGTTTACTTAGGTTAGGATATATAACGTTATAGACGTATATAATGTCCTCACCGAGATGTACGGTCCGACACGACCGGGATTTTGTATAACATTACCAGCGAGGGTCTAGATGGGTTAGGTCAGGTTATATTACGATATAGACGTATATAATGTGCCCACCTAGAAGTAGGGGCCGACCCGCCAGGAATGTTGGAAAATACTACATCCGAGATGTTAGGTTCTCTTAGGTTAGGGTATATAACGTAATAGACGTATATAATGTCTCCACCGAGAAGTACGGGCAGACACGACCGGGATTTTGTAAAACATTACCAGCGATTGTCTAGATGGGTTAGGTTAGGTTATATTACGATATAGACCTATATAATGATCCCACCGAGCAGTAGGGGCCGACCCGCCAGGAATGTTGGAAAATACAACATCCGAGATGTTAGGTTCCCTTAGGTTAGGATATATAACGTTATAGACGTATATAATGTCCTCACCGAGATGTACGGGCCGACACGACCGGGATTTTGTAAAACATTACCAGCGAGGGTCTAGGTGGGTTAGGTTAGGTTATATTACGATATAGACGTATATAATGTGCCCGCCGAGAAGTAGGGGCCGACCCGCCAGGAATGTTGGAAAATACTACATCCGAGATGTTAGGTTCACTTAGGTTAGGATATATAACGTTATAGACGTATATAATGTCCTCACCGAGATGTACGGGCCGACACGACCGGGATTTTGTAAAACATTACCAGCGAGGGTCTAGATGGGTTAGGTTAGGTTATATTACGATATAGACGGATATAATGTGCCCACCGAGAAGTAGGTGCCGACCCACCAGGTATGTTGGAAAATACTACATCCGAGATATTAGGTTCCCTTAGGTTAGGATATATAAATTTATAGACGTATATAATGTCCGCACCGAGACGTACGGGAAGACATGAACGGGATTCTGTGAAACATTACCAGCGAGGGTCTAGGTGGGTTAGGTTAGGTTATATTACGATATAGACGTATATAATGTGCCCACCGAGAAGTAGGGGCCGAGCCGCCAGGAATGTTGGAAAATACTACATCCGAGATGTTAGGTTTACTTAGGTTAGGATATATAACGTTATAGACGTATATAATGTCCTCACCGAGATGTACGGTCCGACACGACCGGGATTTTGTATAACATTACCAGCGAGGGTCTAGATGGGTTAGGTCAGGTTATATTACGATATAGACGTATATAATGTGCCCACCTAGAAGTAGGGGCCGACCCGCCAGGAATGTTGGAAAATACTACATCCGAGATGTTAGGTTCTCTTAGGTTAGGGTATATAACGTAATAGACGTATATAATGTCTCCACCGAGAAGTACGGGCAGACACGACCGGGATTTTGTAACACATTACCAGCGATTGTCTAGATGGGTTAGGTTAGGTTATATTACGATATAGACCTATATAATGATCCCACCGAGAAGTAGGGGCCGACCCGCAAGGAATGTTGGAAAATACAACACCCGAGATGTTAGGTTCCCTTAGGTTAGGATATATAACGTTATAGACGTATATAATGTCCTCACCGAGATGTACGGGCCGACACGACCGGGATTTTGTAAAACATTACCAGCGAGGGTCTAGATGGGTTAGGTTAGGTTATATTACGATATAGACGTATATAATGTGCCCACCTAGAAGTAGGGGCAGACCCGCCAGGAATGTTGGAAAATACTACATCCGAGATGTTAGGTTCTCTTAGGTTAGGGTATATAACGTTATAGACGTATATAATGTCTCCACCGAGAAGTACGGGCAGACACGACCGGGATTTTGTAAAACATTACCAGCGATTGTCTAGATGGGTTAGGTTAGGTTATATTACGATATAAACGTATATAATGTGCCCACCGAGGAGTAGGAGCCGACCCGCCAGGAATGTTGGAAAATACTACATCCGAGATGTTAAGTTGCCTTAGGTTAGGATATATAAATTTATAGACGTATTTAATGTCCGCACCGAGACGTACGGGAAGACATGAACGGGATTATGTGAAACATTACCAGCGAGGGTCTAGGTGGGTTAGGTTAGGTTATATTACGTTATAGACGTATATAATTTTCCCACCGAGAAGTAGGGACCGACCCGCCGGGAATGTTGGAAAATACTACATCCGAGATGTTAAGTTGCCTTAGGTTAGGATATATAACGTTATAGACGTATATAATGTCCGCACCGAGACGTACGGGACGACACGATCGGGATTCTGTAAAACATTCCCAGCTAGGGGCTAGATGTGTTAGGTTAGGTTATATTACGTTATAGACGTATATAATGATCCCACCGAGAAGTAGGGGCCGACCCGCCAGGAATGTTGGAAAATACTACATCCGAGATGTTAGGTTCCCTCAGGTCAGGATATATAAAGTTATAGACGTATACGAGGTCCCCACGGAAAAGTACGGGCCGACACGACCGGGATTTTGTAAAACATTACCAGCGAGGGTCTAGATGGGTTAGGTCAGGTTATATTACGATATAGACGTATATAATGTGCCCACCTAGAAGTAGGGGCCGACCCGCCAGGAATGTTGGAAAATACTACATCCGAGATGTTAGGTTCTCTTAGGTTTTGGGTATATAACGTAATAGACGTATATAATGTCTCCACCGAGAAGTACGGGCAGACACGACCGGGATTTTGTAAAACATTACCAGCGATTGTCTAGATGGGTTAGGTTAGGTTATATTACGATATAGACCTATATAATGATCCCACCGAGAAGTAGGGGCCGACCCGCCAGGAATGTTGGAAAATACAACATCCGAGATGTTAGGTTCCCTTAGGTTAGGATATATAACGTTATAGACGTATATAATGTCCTCACCGAGATGTACGGGCCGACACGACCGGGATTTTGTAAAACATTACCAGCGAGGGTCTAGATGGGTTAGGTCAGGTTATATTACGATATAGACGTATATAATGTGCCCACCTAGAAGTAGGGGCCGACCCGCCAGGAATGTTGGAAAATACTACATCCGAGATGTTAGGTTCTCTTAGGTTAGGATATATAACGTAATAGACGTATATAATGTCTCCACCGACAAGTACGGGCAGACACGACCGGGATTTTGTAAAACATTACCAGCGATTGTCTAGATGGGTTAGGTTAGGTTATATTGCGATATAGACCTATATAATGATCCCACCGAGCAGTAGGGGCCGACCCGCCAGGAATGTTGGAAAATACTACATCCGAGATGTTCAGTTGCCTTAGGTTAGGATATATAAATTTGTAGACGTATATAATGTCCGCACCGAGACGTACGGGAAGACATGAACGGGATTCTGTGAAACATTACCAGCGAGGGTCTAGATGGGTTAGGTTAGGTTATATTACGTTATAGACGTATATAAGGTTCCAACGGAGAAGTAGGGGCCGACCCGCCAGAAATTTTGGAAAATTCTACATCGAGATGTTAAGTTGCCTTAGGTTAGGATATATAACGTTATAGACGTATATAATGTCCGCACCGAGACGTACGGGACGACACGACCGGGATTCTGTAAAACATTCCCAGCTAGGGGCTAGATGTGTTAGGTTAGGTTATATTACGTTATAGACGTATATAATGATCCCACCGAGAAGTAGGGGCCGACCCGCCAGGAATGTTGGAAAATACTACATCCGAGATGTTAGGTTCCCTCAGGTTAGGATATATAAAGTTATAGACGTATACGAGGTCCCCACGGAAAAGTACGGGCCGACACGACCGGGATTTTGTAAAACATTACCAGCGAGTGTCTAGATGGGTTAGGTTAGGTTATATTACGATATAGACGTATATAATGTGCCCACCGAGAAGTAGGATCCGACCCGCCAGGAATGTTGGAAAATACTACATCCGTGATGTTAGGTTCTCTTAGGTTAGGATATATAACGTTATAGACGTAAATAATGTCCGCACCGAGACGTACGGGAAGACATGAATGGGATTCTGTGAAACATTACCAGCGAGGGTCTAGGTGGGTTAGGTTAGGTTATATTACGATATAGACGTATATAATGTGCCCAACGAGAAGCAGGGGCCGATCCGCCAGGAATGTTGGAAACTACTACATCTGAGATATTAGGTTCCCTTAGGTTAGGATATATAAATTTATAGACGTATATAATGTCCGCACCGAGACGTACGGGAAGACATGAACGGGATTCTGTGAAACATTACCAGCGAGGGTCTAGGTGGGTTAGGTTAGGTTATATTACGATATAGACGTATATAATGTGCCCACCGAGAAGTAGGGGCCGACCCGCCAGGAATGTTGGAAAATACTACATCCGAGTTGTTCGGTTCACTTAGGTTAGGATATATAAAGTTATAGACGTATATGAGGTCCCCACGGAAAAGTACGGGCCGACACGACCGGGATTTTGTAAAACATTACCAGCGAGGGTCTAGATGGGTTAGGTTAGGTTATATTACGATATAGACGTATATAATGTGCCCACCTAGAAGTAGGGGCCGACCCGCCAGGAATGTTGGAAAATACTACATCCGAGAAGTTAGGTTCTCTTAGGTTAGGGTATATAACGTTATAGACGTATATAATGTCTCCACCGAGAAGTACGGGCAGACACGACCGGGATTTTGTAAAACATTACCAGCGATTGTCTAGATGGGTTAGGTTAGATTATATTACGATATAGACGGATATAATGTGCCCACCGAGAAGTAGGTGCCGACCCGCCAGGTATGTTGGAAAATACTACATCCGAGATATTAGGTTCCCTTAGGTTAGGGTATATAAATTAATAGACGTATATAATGTCCGCACCGAGACGTACGGGAAGACATGAACGTGATTCTGTGAAACATTACCAGCGAGGGTCTAGGTGGGTTAGGTTAGGTTATATTACGATATAGACGTATATAATGTGCCCACCGAGAAGTAGGGGCCGACCCGCCAGGAATGTTGGAAAATACTACATCCGAGATGTTAGGTTCCCTTAGGTTAGGATATATAACGTTATAGACGTATATAATGTCCTCACCGAGATGTACGGGCCGACACGACCGGGATTTTGTAAAACATTACCAGCGAGGGTCTAGATGGGTTAGGTTAGGTTATATTACGATATAGACGTATATAATGTGCCCGCCGAGAAGTAGGGGCCGACCCGCCAGGAATGTTGGAAAATACTACATCCGAGATGTTAGGTTCACTTAGGTTAGGATATATAACGTTATAGACGTATATAATGTCCTCACCGAGATGTACGGGCCGACACGACCGGGATTTTGTAAAACATTACCAGCGAGGGTCTAGATGGGTTAGGTTAGGTTATATTACGATATAGACGGATATAATGTGCCCACCGAGAAGTAGGTGCCGACCCACCAGGTATGTTGGAAAATACTACATCCGCGATATTAGGTTCCCTTAGGTTAGGATATATAAATTTATAGACGTATATAATGTCCGCACCGAGACGTACGGGAAGACATGAACGGGATTCTGTGAAACATTACCAGCGAGGGTCTAGGTGGGTTAGGTTAGGTTATATTACGATATAGACGTATATAATGTGCCCACCGAGAAGTAGGGGCCGACCCGCCAGGAATGTTGGAAAATACTACATCCGAGATGTTAGGTTTACTTAGGTTAGGATATATAACGTTATAGACGTATATAATGTCCTCACCGAGATGTACGGTCCGACACGACCGGGATTTTGTATAACATTACCAGCGAGGGTCTAGATGGGTTAGGTCAGGTTATATTACGATATAGACGTATATAATGTGCCCACCTAGAAGTAGGGGCCGACCCGCCAGGAATGTTGGAAAATACTACATCCGAGATGTTAGGTTCTCTTAGGTTAGGGTATATAACGTAATAGACGTATATAATGTCTCCACCGAGAAGTACGGGCAGACACGACCGGGATTTTGTAACACATTACCAGCGATTGTCTAGATGGGTTAGGTTAGGTTATATTACGATATAGACCTATATAATGATCCCACCGAGAAGTAGGGGCCGACCCGCCAGGAATGTTGGAAAATACAACACCCGAGATGTTAGGTTCCCTTAGGTTAGGATATATAACGTTATAGACGTATATAATGTCCTCACCGAGATGTACGGGCCGACACGACCGGGATTTTGTAAAACATTACCAGCGAGGGTCTAGATGGGTTAGGTTAGGTTATATTACGATATAGACGTATATAATGTGCCCGCCGAGAAGTAGGGGCGGACCCGCCAGGAATGTTGAAAAATACTACATCCGAGATGTTAGGTTCCCTTAGGTTAGGATATATAAATTTATAGACGTATATAATGTCCGCACCGAGACGTACAGGAAGACATGAACGGGATTCTGTGAAACATTACCAGCTAGGGGCTAGATGTGTTACGTTAGGTTATATTACGTTATAGACGTATATAATGATCCCACCGAGAATTGGCGCCGACCCGCCAGGAATGTTGTGAAATACTACATCCGAGATGTTAGGTTCCCTTAGGTTAGGATATATAAATTTATAGACGTATATAATATCCGCACCGAGAAGTAGGGGCCGACCCGCCAGGATTGTTGGGAAACACTACATCCGAGATGTTAGGTTCCCTCAGGTTAGGATATATAAAGTTATAGACGTATATGGGGTCCCCACGGAAAAGAGCGGGCCGACACGACCGGGATTTTGTAAAACATTCCCAGCGAGGGTCTAGATGGGTTAGGTTAGGTTATATTACGATATAGACCTATATAATGTGCCCACCGAGAAGTAGGGGCCGACCCGCCAGGTATGTTGAAAAATACTACATCCGAGATGTTAGGTTCCCTTAGGTTAGGATATATAAATTTATAGACGTATATAATGTCCGCACCGAGACGTGCGTGAAGACATGAACGGGATTTTGTAAAACATTACCAGCGAGTGTCTAGATGGGTTAGGTTAGGTTATATTACGATATAGACGTATATATTGTGCCCACCGAGAAGTAGGATCCGACCCGCCAGGAATGTTGGAAAATACTACATCCGTGATGTTAGGTTCTCTTAGGTTAGGATATATAACGTTATAGACGTAAATAATGTCCGCACCGAGACGTACGGGAAGACATGAATGGGATTCTGTGAAACATTACCAGCGAGGGTCTAGGTGGGTTAGGTTAGGTTATATTACGATATAGACGTATATAATGTGCCCACCGAGAAGCAGGGGCCGATCCGCCAGGAATGTTGGAAACTACTACATCTGAGATATTAGGTTCCCTTAGGTTAGTATATATAAATTTATAGACGTATATAATGTCCGCACCGAGACGTACGGGAAGACATGAACGGGATTCTGTGAAACATTACCAGCGAGGGTCTAGGTGGGTTAGGTTAGTTTATATTACGATATAGACGTATATAATGTGCCCACCGAGAAGTAGGGGCCGACCCGCCAGGAATGTTGGAAAATACTACATCCGAGATGTTCGGTTCACTTAGGTTAGGATATATAAAGTTATAGACGTATATGAGGTCCCCACGGAAAAGTACGGGCCGACACGACCGGGATTTTGTAAAACATTACCAGCGAGGGTCTAGATGGGTTAGGTTAGGTTATATTACGATATAGACGTATATAATGTGCCCACCTAGAAGTAGGGGCCGACCCGCCAGGAATGTTGGAAAATACTACATCCGAGATGTTAGGTTTACTTAGGTTAGGATATATAACGTTATAGACGTATATAATGTCCTCACCGAGATGTACGGGCCGACACGACCGGGATTTTGTAAAACATTACCAGCGAGGGTCTAGGTGGGTTAGGTTAGGTTATATTACGATATAGACGTATATAATGTGCCCGCCGAGAAGTAGGGGCCGACCCGCCAGGAATGTTGGAAAATACTACATCCGAGATGTTCAGTTGCCTTAGGTTAGGATATATAAATTTGTAGACGTATATAATGTCCGCACCGAGACGTACGGGAAGACATGAACGGGATTCTGTGAAACATTACCAGCGAGGGTCTAGATGGGTTAGGTTAGGTTATATTACGTTATAGACGTATATAAGGTTCCAACGGAGAAGTAGGGGCCGACCCGCCAGAAATTTTGGAAAATTCTACATCGAGATGTTAAGTTGCCTTAGGTTAGGATATATAACGTTATAGACGTATATAATGTCCGCACCGAGACGTACGGGACGACACGACCGGGATTCTGTAAAACATTCCCAGCTAGGGGCTAGATGTGTTAGGTTAGGTTATATTACGTTATAGACGTATATAATGATCCCACCGAGAATTGGCGCCGACCCGCCAGGAATGTTGTGAAATACTACATCCGAGATGTTAGGTTCCCTTAGGTTAGGATATATAAATTTATAGACGTATATAATATCCGCACCGAGATGTACGGGCCGACACGACCGGGATTTTGTAAAACATTACCAGCGAGGGTCTAGATGGGTTAGGTTAGGTTATATTACGATATAGACGTATATAATGTGCCCACCTAGAAGTAGGGGCAGACCCGCCAGGAATGTTGGAAAATACTACATCCGAGATGTTAGGTTCTCTTAGGTTAGGGTATATAACGTTATAGACGTATATAATGTCTCCACCGAGAAGTACGGGCAGACACGACCGGGATTTTGTAAAACATTACCAGCGATTGTCTAGATGGGTTAGGTTAGGTTATATTACGATATAAACGTATATAATGTGCCCACCGAGGAGTAGGAGCCGACCCGCCAGGAATGTTGGAAAATACTACATCCGAGATGTTAAGTTGCCTTAGGTTAGGATATATAAATTTATAGACGTATTTAATGTCCGCACCGAGACGTACGGGAAGACATGAACGGGATTATGTGAAACATTACCAGCGAGGGTCTAGGTGGGTTAGGTTAGGTTATATTACGTTATAGACGTATATAATTTTCCCACCGAGAAGTAGGGACCGACCCGCCGGGAATGTTGGAAAATACTACATCCGAGATGTTAGGTTCACTTAGGTTAGGACATATAACGTTATAGACGTATATAATGTCCGCACCGAGACGTACGGGCCGACACGACCGGGATTTTGTAAATCATTACCAGCGAGGGTCTAGATGTGTTAGGTTAGGTTATATTACGATATAGACGTATATAATGTGCCCACCGAGAAGTAGGAGCCGACCCGCCAGGAATGTTGAAAAATACTACATCCGAGATGTTAGGTTCTCTTAGGTTAGGATATATAACGTTATAGACGTATATAATGTCCCCTCCGAGAAGTACGGGCAGACACGACCGGGATTTTGTAAAACATTACCAGCGATGTTCTAGATGGGTTAGGTTAGGTTATATTACGATATAGACCTATATAATGTGCCCACCGAGAAGTAGGGGCCGACCCGCCAGGAATGTTGGAAAATACTACATCCGAGATATTAGGTTCCCTTAGGTTAGGATATATAAATTAATAGACGTATATAATGTCCGCACCGAGACGTACGGGAAGACATGGACGTGATTCTGTGAAACATTACCAGCGAGGGTCTAGGTGGGTTAGGTTAGGTTATATTACATTATAGACGTATATAATGTTCCCACCGAGCAGTAGGGGCCGAACCGCCAGAAATGATGGAAAATTCTACATCCGAGATGTTAAGTTGCCTTAGGTTAGGATATATAACGTTATAGACGTATATAATGTCCGCACCGAGACGTACGGGACGACACGACCGGGATTCTGTAAAACATTCCCAGCTAGGGGCTAGATGTGTTAGGTTAGGTTATATTACGTTATAGACGTATATAATGATCCCACCGAGAAGTAGGGGCCGACGCGCCAGGAATGTTGGAAAATACTACATCCGAGATGTTAGGTTCCCTCAGGTTAGGATATATAAAGTTATAGACGTATACGAGGTCCCCACGGAAAAGTACGGGCCGACACGACCGGGATTTTGTAAAACATTACCAGCGAGGGTCTAGGTGGGTTAGGTTAGGTTATATTACGATATAGACGTATATAATGTGCCCACCGAGAAGCAGGGGCCGATCCGCCAGGAATGTTGGAAACTACTACATCTGAGATATTAGGTTCCCTTAGGTTAGGATATATAAATTTATAGACGTATATAATGTCCGCACCGAGACGTACGGGAAGACATGAACGGGATTCTGTGAAACATTACCAGCGAGGGTCTAGGTGGGTTAGGTTAGGTTATATTACGATATAGACGTATATAATGTGCCCACCGAGAAGTAGGGGCCGACCCGCCAGGAATGTTGGAAAATACTACATCCGAGATGTTCGGTTCACTTAGGTTAGGATATATAAAGTTATAGACGTATATGAGGTCCCCACGGAAAAGTACGGGCCGACACGACCGGGATTTTGTAAAACATTACCAGCGAGGGTCTAGATGGGTTAGGTTAGGTTATATTACGATATAGACGTATATAATGTGCCCACCTAGAAGTAGGGGCCGACCCGCCAGGTATGTTGGAAAATACTACATCCGAGATGTTAGGTTCTCTTAGGTTAGGGTATATAACGTTATAGACGTATATAATGTCTCCACCGAGAAGTACGGGCAGACACGACCGGGATTTTGTAAAACATTACCAGCGATTGTCTAGATGGGTTAGGTTAGGTTATATTACGATATAGACCTATATAATGTGCCCACCGAGAAGTAGGGGCCGACCCGCCAGGAATGTTGGAAAATACTACATCCGAGATGTTAGGTTTACTTAGGTTAGGATATATAACGTTATAGACGTATATAATGTCCTCACCGAGATGTACGGTCCGACACGACCGGGATTTTGTATAACATTACCAGCGAGGGTCTAGATGGGTTAGGTCAGGTTATATTACGATATAGACGTATATAATGTGCCCACCTAGAAGTAGGGGCCGACCCGCCAGGAATGTTGGAAAATACTACATCCGAGATGTTAGGTTCTCTTAGGTTAGGATATATAACGTAATAGACGTATATAATGTCTCCACCGAGAAGTACGGGCAGACACGACCGGGATTTTGTAAAACATTACCAGCGATTGTCTAGATGGGTTAGGTTAGGTTATATTGCGATATAGACCTATATAATGATCCCACCGAGCAGTAGGGGCCGACCCGCCAGGAATGTTGGAAAATACTACATCCGAGATGTTCAGTTGCCTTAGGTTAGGATATATAAATTTGTAGACGTATATAATGTCCGCACCGAGACGTACGGGAAGACATGAACGGGATTCTGTGAAACATTACCAGCGAGGGTCTAGATGGGTTAGGTTAGGTTATATTACGTTATAGACGTATATAAGGTTCCAACGGAGAAGTAGGGGCCGACCCGCCAGAAATTTTGGAAAGTTCTACATCGAGATGTTAAGTTGCCTTAGGTTAGGATATATAACGTTATAGACGTATATAATGTCCGCACCGAGACGTACGGGACGACACGACCGGGATTCTGTAAAACATTCCCAGCTAGGGGCTAGATGTGTTAGGTTAGGTTATATTACGTTATAGACGTATATAATGATCCCACCGAGAATTGGCGCCGGCCCGCCAGGAATGTTGTGAAATACTATATCCGAGATTTTGGGTTCCCTTAGGATAGGATATATAAAGTTATAGACGTATATGAGGTCCCCACGGAGAAGTACGGGCCGACACGACCGGGATTTTGTAAAACATTACCAGCGAGGGTCTAGATGGGTTAGGTTAGTTTATATTACGATATAGACGTATATAATGTGCCCGCCGAGAAGTAGGGGCCGACCCGCCAGGAATGTTGAAAAATACTACATCCGAGATGTTAGGTTCCCTTACGTTAGGATATATAAATTTATAGACGTATATAATGTCCGCACCGAGACGTACAGGAAGACATGAACGGGATTCTGTGAAACATTACCAGCTAGGGGCTAGATGTGTTACGTTAGGTTATATTACGTTATAGACGTATATAATGATCCCACCGAGAATTGGCGCCGACCCGCCAGGAATGTTGTGAAATACTACATCCGAGATGTTAGGTTCCCTTAGGTTAGGATATATAAATTTATAGACGTATATAATATCCGCACCGAGATGTACGGGCCGACACGACCGGGATTTTGTAAAACATTACCAGCGAGGGTCTAGATGGGTTAGGTTAGGTTATATTACGATATAGACGTATATAATGTGCCCGCCGAGAAGTAGGGGCCGACCCGCCAGGAATGTTGAAAAATACTACATCCGAGATGTTAGGTTCCCTTACGTTAGGATATATAAATTTATAGACGTATATAATGTCCGCACCGAGACGTACAGGAAGACATGAACGGGATTCTGTGAAACATTACCAGCTAGGGGCTAGATGTGTTACGTTAGGTTATATTACGTTATAGACGTATATAATGATCCCACCGAGAATTGGCGCCGACCCGCCAGGAATGTTGTGAAATACTACATCCGAGATGTTAGGTTCCCTTAGGTTAGGATATATAAATTTATAGACGTATATAATATCCGCACCGAGATGTACGGGCCGACACGACCGGGATTTTGTAAAACATTACCAGCGAGGGTCTAGATGGGTTAGGTTAGGTTATATTACGATATAGACGTATATAATGTGCCCACCTAGAAGTAGGGGCCGACCCGCCAGGAATGTTGGAAAATACTACATCCGAGATGTTAGGTTCTCTTAGGTTAGGGTATATAACGTTATAGACGTATATAATGTCTCCACCGAGAAGTACGGGCAGACACGACCGGGATTTTGTAAAACATTACCAGCGATTGTCTAGATGGGTTAGGTTAGGTTATATTACGATATAGACCTATATAATGTGCCCACCGAGAAGTAGGGGCCGACCCGCCAGGAATGTTGGAAAATACTACATCCGAGATGTTAGGTTTACTTAGGTTAGGATATATAACGTTATAGACGTATATAATGTCCTCACCGAGATGTACGGTCCGACACGACCGGGATTTTGTATAACATTACCAGCGAGGGTCTAGATGGGTTAGGTCAGGTTATATTACGATATAGACGTATATAATGTGCCCACCTAGAAGTAGGGGCCGACCCGCCAGGAATGTTGGAAAATACTACATCCGAGATGTTAGGTTCTCTTAGGTTAGGATATATAACGTAATAGACGTATATAATGTCTCCACCGAGAAGTACGGGCAGACACGACCGGGATTTTGTAAAACATTACCAGCGATTGTCTAGATGGGTTAGGTTAGGTTATATTGCGATATAGACCTATATAATGATCCCACCGAGCAGTAGGCGCCGACCCGCCAGGAATGTTGGAAAATACTACATCCGAGATGTTCAGTTGCCTTAGGTTAGGATATATAAATTTGTAGACGTATATAATGTCCGCACCGAGACGTACGGGAAGACATGAACGGGATTCTGTGAAACATTACCAGCGAGGGTCTAGATGGGTTAGGTTAGGTTATATTACGTTATAGACGTATATAATTTTCCCACCGAGAAGTAGGGACCGACCCGCCGGGAATGTTGGAAAATACTACATCCGAGATGTTAGGTTCACTTAGGTTAGGACATATAACGTTATAGACGTATATAATGTCCGCACCGAGACGTACGGGCCGACACGACCGGGATTTTGTAAATCATTACCAGCGAGGGTCTAGATGTGTTAGGTTAGGTTATATTACGATATAGACGTATATAACGTGCCCACCGAGAAGTAGGAGCCGACCCGCCAGGAATGTTGAGAAATACTACATCCGAGATGTTAGGTTCTCTTAGGTTAGGATATATAACGTTATAGACGTATATAATGTCCCCTCCGAGAAGTACGGGCAGACACGACCGGGATTTTGTAAAACATTACCAGCGATGTTCTAGATGGGTTAGGTTAGGTTATATTACGATATAGACCTATATAATGTGCCCACCGAGAAGTAGGGGCCGACCCGCCAGGAATGTTGGAAAATACTACATCCGAGATATTAGGTTCCCTTAGGTTAGGATATATAAATTAATAGACGTATATAATGTCCGCACCGAGACGTACGGGAAGACATGAACGTGATTCTGTGAAACATTACCAGCGAGGGTCTAGGTGGGTTAGGTTAGGTTATATTACATTATAGACGTATATAATGTTCCCACCGAGCAGTAGGGGCCGAACCGCCAGAAATGATGGAAAATTCTACATCCGAGATGTTAAGTTGCCTTAGGTTAGGATATATAACGTTATAGACGTATATAATGTCCGCACCGAGACGTACGGGACGACACGACCGGGATTCTGTAAAACATTCCCAGCTAGGGGCTAGATGTGTTAGGTTAGGTTATATTACGTTATAGACGTATATAATGATCCCACCGAGAAGTAGGGGCCGACCCGCCAGGAATGTTGGAAAATACTACATCCGAGATGTTAGGTTCCCTCAGGTTAGGATATATAAAGTTATAGACGTATACGAGGTCCCCACGGAAAAGTACGGGCCGACACGACCGGGATTTTGTAAAACATTACCAGCGAGGGTCTAGGTGGGTTAGGTTAGGTTATAT
This sequence comes from Xylocopa violacea, assembly GCA_963969225.1. Lineage (NCBI taxonomy): Eukaryota > Metazoa > Arthropoda > Insecta > Hymenoptera > Apidae > Xylocopa > Xylocopa violacea. The sequence goes on from CAXAJV010001193.1 coordinate 159,490, forward strand.
TACGATATAGACGTATATAATGTGCCCACCGAGAAGCAGGGGCCGATCCGCCAGGAATGTTGGAAACTACTACATCTGAGATATTAGGTTCCCTTAGGTTAGGATATATAAATTTATAGACGTATATAATGTCCGCACCGAGACGTACGGGAAGACATGAACGGGATTCTGTGAAACATTACCAGCGAGGGTCTAGGTGGGTTAGGTTAGGTTATATTACGATATAGACGTATATAATGTGCCCACCGAGAAGTAGGGGCCGACCCGCCAGGAATGTTGGAAAATACTACATCCGAGATGTTCGGTTCACTTAGGTTAGGATATATAAAGTTATAGACGTATATGAGGTCCCCACGGAAAAGTACGGGCCGACACGACCGGGATTTTGTAAAACATTACCAGCGAGGGTCTAGATGGGTTAGGTTAGGTTATATTACGATATAGACGTATATAATGTGCCCACCTAGAAGTAGGGGCCGACCCGCCAGGTATGTTGGAAAATACTACATCCGAGATGTTAGGTTCTCTTAGGTTAGGGTATATAACGTTATAGACGTATATAATGTCTCCACCGAGAAGTACGGGCAGACACGACCGGGATTTTGTAAAACATTACCAGCGATTGTCTAGATGGGTTAGGTTAGGTTATATTACGATATAGACCTATATAATGTGCCCACCGAGAAGTAGGGGCCGACCCGCCAGGAATGTTGGAAAATACTACATCCGAGATGTTAGGTTTACTTAGGTTAGGATATATAACGTTATAGACGTATATAATGTCCTCACCGAGATGTACGGTCCGACACGACCGGGATTTTGTATAACATTACCAGCGAGGGTCTAGATGGGTTAGGTCAGGTTATATTACGATATAGACGTATATAATGTGCCCACCTAGAAGTAGGGGCCGACCCGCCAGGAATGTTGGAAAATACTACATCCGAGATGTTAGGTTCTCTTAGGTTAGGATATATAACGTAATAGACGTATATAATGTCTCCACCGAGAAGTACGGGCAGACACGACCGGGATTTTGTAAAACATTACCAGCGATTGTCTAGATGGGTTAGGTTAGGTTATATTGCGATATAGACCTATATAATGATCCCACCGAGCAGTAGGGGCCGACCCGCCAGGAATGTTGGAAAATACTACATCCGAGATGTTCAGTTGCCTTAGGTTAGGATATATAAATTTGTAGACGTATATAATGTCCGCACCGAGACGTACGGGAAGACATGAACGGGATTCTGTGAAACATTACCAGCGAGGGTCTAGATGGGTTAGGTTAGGTTATATTACGTTATAGACGTATATAAGGTTCCAACGGAGAAGTAGGGGCCGACCCGCCAGAAATTTTGGAAAATTCTACATCGAGATGTTAAGTTGCCTTAGGTTAGGATATATAACGTTATAGACGTATATAATGTCCGCACCGAGACGTACGGGACGACACGACCGGGATTCTGTAAAACATTCCCAGCTAGGGGCTAGATGTGTTAGGTTAGGTTATATTACGTTATAGACGTATATAATGATCCCACCGAGAATTGGCGCCGGCCCGCCAGGAATGTTGTGAAATACTATATCCGAGATTTTGGGTTCCCTTAGGATAGGATATATAAAGTTATAGACGTATATGAGGTCCCCACGGAGAAGTACGGGCCGACACGACCGGGATTTTGTAAAACATTACCAGCGAGGGTCTAGATGGGTTAGGTTAGGTTATATTACGATATAGACGTATATAATGTGCCCGCCGAGAAGTAGGGGCCGACCCGCCAGGAATGTTGAAAAATACTACATCCGAGATGTTAGGTTCCCTTACGTTAGGATATATAAATTTATAGACGTATATAATGTCCGCACCGAGACGTACAGGAAGACATGAACGGGATTCTGTGAAACATTACCAGCTAGGGGCTAGATGTGTTACGTTAGGTTATATTACGTTATAGACGTATATAATGATCCCACCGAGAATTGGCGCCGACCCGCCAGGAATGTTGTGAAATACTACATCCGAGATGTTAGGTTCCCTTAGGTTAGGATATATAAATTTATAGACGTATATAATATCCGCACCGAGATGTACGGGCCGACACGACCGGGATTTTGTAAAACATTACCAGCGAGGGTCTAGATGGGTTAGGTTAGGTTATATTACGATATAGACGTATATAATGTGCCCACCTAGAAGTAGGGGCCGACCCGCCAGGAATGTTGGAAAATACTACATCCGAGATGTTAGGTTCTCTTAGGTTAGGGTATATAACGTTATAGACGTATATAATGTCTCCACCGAGAAGTACGGGCAGACACGACCGGGATTTTGTAAAACATTACCAGCGATTGTCTAGATGGGTTAGGTTAGGTTATATTACGATATAAACGTATATAATGTGCCCACCGAGGAGTAGGAGCCGACCCGCCAGGAATGTTGGAAAATACTACATCCGAGATGTTAAGTTGCCTTAGGTTAGGATATATAAATTTATAGACGTATTTAATGTCCGCACCGAGACGTACGGGAAGACATGAACGGGATTATGTGAAACATTACCAGCGAGGGTCTAGGTGGGTTAGGTTAGGTTATATTACGTTATAGACGTATATAATGTTCCCACCGAGAAGTAGGGACCGACCCGCCGGGAATGTTGGAAAATACTACATCCGAGATGTTAGGTTCACTTAGGTTAGGACATATAACGTTATAGACGTATATAATGTCCGCAAAGAGACGTACGGGCCGACACGACCGGGATTTTGTAAATCATTACCAGCGAGGGTCTAGATGGGTTAGGTTAGGTTATATTACGATATAGACGTATATAATGTGCCCACCGAGAAGTAGGAGCCGACCCGCCAGGAATGTTGAAAAATACTACATCCGAGATGTTAGGTTCTCTTAGGTTAGGATATATAACGTTATAGACGTATATAATGTCCCCTCCGAGAAGTACGGGCAGACACGACCGGGATTTTGCAAAACATTACCAGCGATGTTCTAGATGGGTTAGGTTAGGTTATATTACGATATAGACCTATATAATGTGCCCACCGAGAAGTAGGGGCCGACCCGCCAGGAATGTTGGAAAATACTACATCCGAGATATTAGGTTCCCTTAGGTTAGGATATATAAATTAATAGACGTATATAATGTCCGCACCGAGACGTACGGGAAGACATGAACGTGATTCTGTGAAACATTACCAGCGAGGGTCTAGGTGAGTTAGGTTAGGTTATATTACGATATAGACGTATATAATGTGCCCACCGAGAAGTAGGGGCCGACCCGCCAGGAATGTTGGAAAATACTACATCCGAGATGTTCAGTTGCCTTAGGTTAGGATATATAAATTTGTAGACGTATATAATGTCCGCACCGAGACGTACGGGAAGACATGAACGGGATTCTGTGAAACATTACCAGCGAGGGTCTAGATGGGTTAGGTTAGGTTATATTACGTTATAGACGTATATAAGGTTCCAACGGAGAAGTAGGGGCCGACCCGCCAGAAATTTTGGAAAATTCTACATCGAGATGTTAAGTTGCCTTAGGTTAGGATATATAACGTTATAGACGTATATAATGTCCGCACCGAGACGTACGGGACGACACGACCGGGATTCTGTAAAACATTCCCAGCTAGGGGCTAGATGTGTTAGGTTAGGTTATATTACGTTATAGACGTATATAATGATCCCACCGAGAATTGGCGCCGGCCCGCCAGGAATGTTGTGAAATACTATATCCGAGATGTTGGGTTCCCTTAGGATAGGATATATAAAGTTATAGACGTATATGGGGTCCCCACGGAGAAGTACGTGCCGACACGACCGGGATTTTGTAAAACATTACCAGCGAGGGTCTAGATGGGTTAGGTTAGGTTATATTACGATATAGACGTATATAATGTGCCCGCCGAGAAGTAGGGGCCGACCCGCCAGGAATGTTGAAAAATACAACATCCGAGATGTTAGGTTCCCTTAGGTTAGGATATATAAATTTATAGACGTATATAATGTCCGCACCGAGACGTACAGGAAGACATGAACGGGATTCTGTGAAACATTACCAGCTAGGGGCTAGATGTGTTACGTTAGGTTATATTACGTTATAGACGTATATAATGATCCCACCGAGAATTGGCGCCGACCCGCCAGGAATGTTGTGAAATACTACATCCGAGATGTTAGGTTCCCTTAGGTTAGGATATATAAATTTATAGACGTATATAATATCCGCACCGAGATGTACGGGCCGACACGACCGGGATTTTGTAAAACATTACCAGCGAGGGTCTAGATGGGTTAGGTTAGGTTATATTACGATATAGACGTATATAATGTGCCCACCTAGAAGTAGGGGCCGACCCGCCAGGAATGTTGAAAATACTACATCCGAGATGTTAGGTTCCCTTAGGTTAGGAAATATAAATTTATAGACGTATATAATGTCCGCACCGAGACGTACGGGAAGACATGAACGGGATTCTGTGATACATTACCAGCGAGGGTCTAGGTGGGTTAGGTTAGGTTATATTACGATATAGACGTATATAATGTGCCCACCGAGAAGTAGGGGCCGACCCGCCAGGAATGTTGGAAAATACTACATCCGAGATGTTAGGTTTACTTAGGTTAGGATATATAACGTTATAGACGTATAGAATGTCCTCACCGAGATGTACGGTCCGACACGACCGGGATTTTGTATAACATTACCAGCGAGGGTCTAGATGGGTTAGGTCAGGTTATATTACGATATAGACGTATATAATGTGCCCACCTAGAAGTAGGGGCCGACCCGCCAGGAATGTTGGAAAATACAACATCCGAGATGTTAGGTTCCCTTAGGTTAGGATATATAACGTTATAGACGTATATAATGTCCTCACCGAGATGTACGGGCCGACACGACCGGGATTTTGTAAAACATTACCAGCGAGGGTCTAGGTGGGTTAGGTTAGCTTATATTACGATATAGACGTATATAATGTGCCCGCCGAGAAGTAGGGGCCGACCCGCCAGGAATGTTGGAAAATACTACATCCGAGATGTTCAGTTGCCTTAGGTTAGGATATATAAATTTGTAGACGTATATAATGTCCGCACCGAGACGTACGGGAAGACATGAACGGGATTCTGTGAAACATTACCAGCGAGGGTCTAGATGGGTTAGGTTAGGTTATATTACGTTATAGACGTATATAAGGTTCCAACGGAGAAGTAGGGGCCGACCCGCCAGAAATTTTGGAAAATTCTACATCGAGATGTTAAGTTGCCTTAGGTTAGGATATATAACGTTATAGACGTATATAATGTCCGCACCGAGACGTACGGGACGACACGACCGGGATTCTGTAAAACATTCCCAGCTAGGGGCTAGATGTGTTAGGTTAGGTTATATTACGTTATAGACATATATAATGATCCCACCGAGAATTGGCGCCGGCCCGCCAGGAATGTTGTGAAATACTATATCCGAGATGTTGGGTTCCCTTAGGATAGGATATATAAAGTTATAGACGTATATGAGGTCCCCACGGAGAAGTACGGGCCGACACGACCGGGATTTTGTAAAACATTACCAGCGAGGGTCTAGATGGGTTAGGTTAGGTTATATTACGATATAGACGTATATAATGTGCCCACCGAGAAGTAGGGGCCGACCCGCCAGGAATGTTGGAAAATACTACATCCGAGATGTTAGGTTTACTTAGGTTAGGATATATAACGTTATAGACGTATATAATGTCCTCACCGAGATGTACGGTCCGACACGACCGGGATTTTGTATAACATTACCAGCGAGGGTCTAGATGGGTTAGGTCAGGTTATATTACGATATAGACGTATATAATGTGCCCACCTAGAAGTAGGGGCCGACCCGCCAGGAATGTTGGAAAATACTACATCCGAGATGTTAGGTTCTCTTAGGTTAGGGTATATAACGTAATAGACGTATATAATGTCTCCACCGAGAAGTACGGGCAGACACGACCGGGATTTTGTAAAACATTACCAGCGATTGTCTAGATGGGTTAGGTTAGGTTATATTACGATATAGACCTATATAATGATCCCACCGAAAAGTAGGGGCCGACCCGCCAGGAATGTTGGAAAATACAACATCCGAGATGTTAGGTTCCCTTAGGTTAGGATATATAACGTTATAGACGTATATAATGTCCTCACCGAGATGTACGGGCCGACACGACCGGGATTTTGTAAAACATTACCAGCGAGGGTCTAGGTGGGTTAGGTTAGGTTATATTACGATATAGACGTATATAATGTGCCCGCCGAGAAGTAGGGGCCGACCCGCCAGGAATGTTGGAAAATACTACATCCGAGATGTTCAGTTGCCTTAGGTTAGGATATATAAATTTGTAGACGTATATAATGTCCGCACTGAGACGTACGGGAAGACATGAACGGGATTCTGTGAAACATTACCAGCGAGGGTCTAGGTGGGTTAGGTTAGGTTATATTACGATATAGACGTATATAATGTGCCCACCGAGAAGTAGGGGCCGACCCGCCAGGAATGTTGGAAAATACTACATCCGAGATGTTAGGTTTACTTAGGTTAGGATATATAACGTTATAGACGTATATAATGTCCTCACCGAGATGTACGGTCCGACACGACCGGGATTTTGTATAACATTACCAGCGAGGGTCTAGATGGGTTAGGTCAGGTTATATTACGATATAGACGTATATAATGTGCCCACCTAGAAGTAGGGGCCGACCCGCCAGGAATGTTGGAAAATACTACATCCGAGATGTTAGGTTCTCTTAGGTTAGGGTATATAACGTAATAGACGTATATAATGTCTCCACCGAGAAGTACGGGCAGACACGACCGGGATTTTGTAAAACATTACCAGCGATTGTCTAGATGGGTTAGGTTAGGTTATATTACGATATAGACCTATATAATGATCCCACCGAGAAGTAGGGGCCGACCCGCCAGGAATGTTGGAAAATACAACATCCGAGATGTTAGGTTCCCTTAGGTTAGGATATATAACGTTATAGACGTATATAATGTCCTCACCGAGATGTACGGGCCGACACGACCGGGATTTTGTAAAACATTACCAGCGAGGGTCTAGGTGGGTTAGGTTAGGTTATATTACGATATAGACGTATATAATGTGCCCGCCGAGAAGTAGGGGCCGACCCGCCAGGAATGTTGGAAAATACTACATCCGAGATGTTCAGTTGCCTTAGGTTAGGATATATAAATTTGTAGACGTATATAATGTCCGCACCGAGACGTACGGGAAGACATGAACGGGATTCTGTGAAACATTACCAGCGAGGGTCTAGATGGGTTAGGTTAGGTTATATTACGTTATAGACGTATATAAGGTTCCAACGGAGAAGTAGGGGCCGACCCGCCAGAAATTTTGGAAAATTCTACATCGAGATGTTAAGTTGCCTTAGGTTAGGATATGTAACGTTATAGACGTATATAATGTCCGCACCGAGACGTACGGGACGACACGACCGGGATTCTGTAAAACATTCCCAGCTAGGGGCTAGATGTGTTAGGTTAGGTTATATTACGTTATAGACGTATATAATGATCCCACCGAGAATTGGCGCCGGCCCGCCAGGAATGTTGTGAAATACTATATCCGAGATGTTGGGTTCCCTTAGGATAGGATATATAAAGTTATAGACGTATATGAGGTCCCCACGGAGAAGTACGGGCCGACACGACCGGGATTTTGTAAAACATTACCAGCGAGGGTCTAGATGGGTTAGGTTAGGTTATATTACGATATAGACGTATATAATGTGCCCGCCGAGAAGTAGGGGCCGACCCGCCAGGAATGTTGAAAAATACTACATCCGAAATGTTAGGTTCCCTTACGTTAGGATATATAAATTTATAGACGTATATAATGTCCGCACCGGGACGTACAGGAAGACATGAACGGGATTCTGTGAAACATTACCAGCTAGGGGCTAGATGTGTTACGTTAGGTTATATTACGTTATAGACGTATATAATGATCCCACCGAGAATTGGCGCCGACCCGCCAGGAATGTTGTGAAATACTACATCCGAGATGTTAGGTTCCCTTAGGTTAGGATATATAAATTTATAGACGTATATAATATCCGCACCGAGATGTACGGGCCGACACGACCGGGATTTTGTAAAACATTACCAGCGAGGGTCTAGATGGGTTAGGTTAGGTTATATTACGATATAGACGTATATAATGTGCCCACCTAGAAGTAGGGGCAGACCCGCCAGGAATGTTGGAAAATACTACATCCGAGATGTTAGGTTCTCTTAGGTTAGGGTATATAACGTTATAGACGTATATAATGTCTCCACCGAGAAGTACGGGCAGACACGACCGGGATTTTGTAAAACATTACCAGCGATTGTCTAGATGGGTTAGGTTAGGTTATATTACGATATAAACGTATATAATGTGCCCACCGAGGAGTAGGAGCCGACCCGCCAGGAATGTTGGAAAATACAACATCCGAGATGTTAAGTTGCCTTAGGTTAGGATATATAAATTTATAGACGTATCTAATGTCCGCACCGAGACGTACGGGAAGACATGAACGGGATTATGTGAAACATTACCAGCGAGGGTCTAGGTGGGTTAGGTTAGGTTATATTACGTTATAGACGTATATAATTTTCCCACCTGAGAAGTAGGGACCGACCCGCCGGGAATGTTGGAAAATACTACATCCGAGATGTTAGGTTCACTTAGGTTAGGACATATAACGTTATAGACGTATATAATGTCCGCACCGAGACGTACGGGCCGACACGACCGGGATTTTGTAAATCATTACCAGCGAGGGTCTAGATGGGTTAGGTTAGGTTATATTACGATATAGACGTATATAATGTGCCCACCGAGGAGTAGGAGCCGACCCGCCAGGAATGTTGGAAAATACTACATCCGAGATGTTAAGTTGCCTTAGGTTAGGATATATAAATTTATAGACGTATTTAATGTCCGCATCGAGACGTACGGGAAGACATGAACGGGATTATGTGAAACATTACCAGCGGGGGTCTAGGTGGGTTAGGTTAGGTTATATTACGTTATAGACGTATATAATGTTCCCACCGAGAAGTAGGGACCGACCCGCCGGGAATGTTGGAAAATACTACATCCGAGATGTTAGGTTAACTTAGGTTAGGATATATAAATTAATAGACGTATATAATGTCCGCACCGAGACGTACGGGAAGACATGAACGTGATTCTGTGAAACATTACCAGCGAGGGTCTAGGTGGGTTAGGTTAGGTTATATTACGATATAGACGTATATAATGTGCCCACCGAGAAGTAGGGGCCGACCCGCCAGGAATCTTGGAAAATACTACATCCGAGATGTTCAGTTGCCTTAGGTTAGGATATATAAATTTGTAGACGTATATAATGTCCGCACCGAGACGTACGGGAAGACATGAACGGGATTCTGTGAAACATTACCAGCGAGGGTCTAGATGGGTTAGGTTAGGTTATATTACGTTATAGACGTATATAAGGTTCCAACGGAGAAGTAGGGGCCGACCCGCCAGAAATTTTGGAAAATTCTACATCGAGATGTTAAGTTGCCTTAGGTTAGGATATATAACGTTATAGACGTATATAATGTCCGCACCGAGACGTACGGGACGACACGACCGGGATTCTGTAAAACATTCCCAGCTAGGGGCTAGATGTGTTAGGTTAGGTTATATTACGTTATAGACGTATATAATGATCCCACCGAGAATTGGCGCCGGCCCGCCAGGAATGTTGTGAAATACTATATCCGAGATGTTGGGTTCCCTTAGGATAGGATATATAAAGTTATAGACGTATATGAGGTCCCCACGGAGAAGTACGGGCCGACACGACCGGGATTTTGTAAAACATTACCAGCGAGGGTCTAGATGGGTTAGGTTAGGTTATATTACGATATAGACGTATATAATGTGCCCGCCGAGAAGTAGGGGCCGACCCGCCAGGAATGTTGAAAAATACTACATCCGAGATGTTAGGTTCCCTTACGTTAGGATATATAAATTTATAGACGTATATAATGTCCGCACCGAGACGTACAGGAAGACATGAACGGGATTCTGTGAAACATTACCAGCTAGGGGCTAGATGTGTTACGTTAGGTTATATTACGTTATAGACGTATATAATGATCCCACCGAGAATTGGCGCCGACCCGCCAGGAATGTTGTGAAATACTACATCCGAGATGTTAGGTTCCCTTAGGTTAGGATATATAAATTTATAGACGTATATAATATCCGCACCGAGATGTACGGGCCGACACGACCGGGATTTTGTAAAACATTACCAGCGAGGGTCTAGATGGGTTAGGTTAGGTTATATTACGATATAGACGTATATAATGTGCCCACCTAGAAGTAGGGGCAGACCCGCCAGGAATGTTGGAAAATACTACATCCGAGATGTTAGGTTCTCTTAGGTTAGGGTATATAACGTTATAGACGTATATAATGTCTCCACCGAGAAGTACGGGCAGACACGACCGGGATTTTGTAAAACATTACCAGCGATTGTCTAGATGGGTTAGGTTAGGTTATATTACGATATAAACGTATATAATGTGCCCACCGAGGAGTAGGAGCCGACCCGCCAGGAATGTTGGAAAATACAACATCCGAGATGTTAAGTTGCCTTAGGTTAGGATATATAAATTTATAGACGTATCTAATGTCCGCACCGAGACGTACGGGAAGACATGAACGGGATTATGTGAAACATTACCAGCGAGGGTCTAGGTGGGTTAGGTTAGGTTATATTACGTTATAGACGTATATAATTTTCCCACCTGAGAAGTAGGGACCGACCCGCCGGGAATGTTGGAAAATACTACATCCGAGATGTTAGGTTCACTTAGGTTAGGACATATAACGTTATAGACGTATATAATGTCCGCACCGAGACGTACGGGCCGACACGACCGGGATTTTGTAAATCATTACCAGCGAGGGTCTAGATGGGTTAGGTTAGGTTATATTACGATATAGACGTATATAATGTGCCCACCGAGGAGTAGGAGCCGACCCGCCAGGAATGTTGGAAAATACTACATCCGAGATGTTAAGTTGCCTTAGGTTAGGATATATAAATTTATAGACGTATTTAATGTCCGCATCGAGACGTACGGGAAGACATGAACGGGATTATGTGAAACATTACCAGCGGGGGTCTAGGTGGGTTAGGTTAGGTTATATTACGTTATAGACGTATATAATGTTCCCACCGAGAAGTAGGGACCGACCCGCCGGGAATGTTGGAAAATACTACATCCGAGATGTTAGGTTAACTTAGGTTAGGATATATAAATTAATAGACGTATATAATGTCCGCACCGAGACGTACGGGAAGACATGAACGTGATTCTGTGAAACATTACCAGCGAGGGTCTAGGTGGGTTAGGTTAGGTTATATTACGATATAGACGTATATAATGTGCCCACCGAGAAGTAGGGGCCGACCCGCCAGGAATCTTGGAAAATACTACATCCGAGATGTTCAGTTGCCTTAGGTTAGGATATATAAATTTGTAGACGTATATAATGTCCGCACCGAGACGTACGGGAAGACATGAACGGGATTCTGTGAAACATTACCAGCGAGGGTCTAGATGGGTTAGGTTAGGTTATATTACGTTATAGACGTATATAAGGTTCCAACGGAGAAGTAGGGGCCGACCCGCCAGAAATTTTGGAAAATTCTACATCGAGATGTTAAGTTGCCTTAGGTTAGGATATATAACGTTATAGACGTATATAATGTCCGCACCGAGACGTACGGGACGACACGACCGGGATTCTGTAAAACATTCCCAGCTAGGGGCTAGATGTGTTAGGTTAGGTTATATTACGTTATAGACGTATATAATGATCCCACCGAGAATTGGCGCCGGCCCGCCAGGAATGTTGTGAAATACTATATCCGAGATGTTGGGTTCCCTTAGGATAGGATATATAAAGTTATAGACGTATATGAGGTCCCCACGGAGAAGTACGGGCCGACACGACCGGGATTTTGTAAAACATTACCAGCGAGGGTCTAGATGGGTTAGGTTAGGTTATATTACGATATAGACGTATATAATGTGCCCGCCGAGAAGTAGGGGCCGACCCGCCAGGAATGTTGAAAAATACTACATCCGAGATGTTAGGTTCCCTTACGTTAGGATATATAAATTTATAGACGTATATAATGTCCGCACCGAGACGTACAGGAAGACATGAACGGGATTCTGTGAAACATTACCAGCTAGGGGCTAGATGTGTTACGTTAGGTTATATTACGTTATAGACGTATATAATGATCCCACCGAGAATTGGCGCCGACCCGCCAGGAATGTTGTGAAATACTACATCCGAGATGTTAGGTTCCCTTAGGTTAGGATATATAAATTTATAGACGTATATAATATCCGCACCGAGATGTACGGGCCGACACGACCGGGATTTTGTAAAACATTACCAGCGAGGGTCTAGATGGGTTAGGTTAGGTTATATTACGATATAGACGTATATAATGTGCCCACCTAGAAGTAGGGGCCGACCCGCCAGGAATGTTGAAAATACTACATCCGAGATGTTAGGTTCCCTTAGGTTAGGAAATATAAATTTATAGACGTATATAATGTCCGCACCGAGACGTACGGGAAGACATGAACGGGATTCTGTGATACATTACCAGCGAGGGTCTAGGTGGGTTAGGTTAGGTTATATTACGATATAGACGTATATAATGTGCCCACCGAGAAGCAGGGGCCGACCCGCCAGGAATGTTGGAAAATACTACATCCGAGATGATAGGTTTACTTAGGTTAGGATATATAACGTTATAGACGTATATAATGTCCTCACCGAGATGTACGGTCCGACACGACCGGGATTTTGTATAACATTACCAGCGAGGGTCTAGATGGGTTAGGTCAGGTTATATTACGATATAGACGTATATAATGTGCCCACCTAGAAGTAGGGGCCGACCCGCCAGGAATGTTGGAAAATACTACATCCGAGATGTTAGGTTCTCTTAGGTTTTGGGTATATAACGTAATAGACGTATATAATGTCTCCACCGAGAAGTACGGGCAGACACGACCGGGATTTTGTAAAACATTACCAGCGATTGTCTAGATGGGTTAGGTTAGGTTATATTACGATATAGACCTATATAATGATCCCACCGAGAAGTAGGGGCCGACCCGCCAGGAATGTTGGAAAATACAACATCCGAGATGTTAGGTTCCCTTAGGTTAGGATATATAACGTTATAGACGTATATAATGTCCTCACCGAGATGTACGGGCCGACACGACCGGGATTTTGTAAAACATTACCAGCGAGGGTCAAGGTGGGTTAGGTTAGCTTATATTACGATATAGACGTATATAATGTGCCCGCCGAGAAGTAGGGGCCGACCCGCCAGGAATCTTGGAAAATACTACATCCGAGATGTTCAGTTGCCTTAGGTTAGGATATATAAATTTGTAGACGTATATAATGTCCGCACCGAGACGTACGGGAAGACATGAACGGGATTCTGTGAAACATTACCAGCGAGGGTCTAGATGGGTTAGGTTAGGTTATATTACGTTATAGACGTATATAAGGTTCCAACGGAGAAGTAGGGGCCGACCCGCCAGAAATTTTGGAAAATTCTACATCGAGATGTTAAGTTGCCTTAGGTTAGGATATATAACGTTATAGACGTATATAATGTCCGCACCGAGACGTACGGGACGACACGACCGGGATTCTGTAAAACATTCCCAGCTAGGGGCTAGATGTGTTAGGTTAGGTTATATTACGTTATAGACGTATATAATGATCCCACCGAGAATTGGCGCCGGCCCGCCAGGAATGTTGTGAAATACTATATCCGAGATGTTGGGTTCCCTTAGGATAGGATATATAAAGTTATAGACGTATATGAGGTCCCCACGGAGAAGTACGGGCCGACACGACCGGGATTTTGTAAAACATTACCAGCGAGGGTCTAGATGGGTTAGGTTAGGTTATATTACGATATAGACGTATATAATGTGCCCGCCGAGAAGTAGGGGCCGACCCGCCAGGAATGTTGAAAAATACTACATCCGAGATGTTAGGTTCCCTTACGTTAGGATATATAAATTTATAGACGTATATAATGTCCGCACCGAGACGTACAGGAAGACATGAACGGGATTCTGTGAAACATTACCAGCTAGGGGCTAGATGTGTTACGTTAGGTTATATTACGTTATAGACGTATATAATGATCCCACCGAGAATTGGCGCCGACCCGCCAGGAATGTTGTGAAATACTACATCCGAGATGTTAGGTTCCCTTAGGTTAGGATATATAAATTTATAGACGTATATAATATCCGCACCGAGATGTACGGGCCGACACGACCGGGATTTTGTAAAACATTACCAGCGAGGGTCTAGATGGGTTAGGTTAGGTTATATTACGATATAGACGTATATAATGTGCCCACCTAGAAGTAGGGGCCGACCCGCCAGGAATGTTGAAAATACTACATCCGAGATGTTAGGTTCCCTTAGGTTAGGAAATATAAATTTATAGACGTATATAATGTCCGCACCGAGACGTACGGGAAGACATGAACGGGATTCTGTGATACATTACCAGCGAGGGTCTAGGTGGGTTAGGTTAGGTTATATTACGATATAGACGTATATAATGTGCCCACCGAGAAGCAGGGGCCGACCCGCCAGGAATGTTGGAAAATACTACATCCGAGATGATAGGTTTACTTAGGTTAGGATATATAACGTTATAGACGTATATAATGTCCTCACCGAGATGTACGGTCCGACACGACCGGGATTTTGTATAACATTACCAGCGAGGGTCTAGATGGGTTAGGTCAGGTTATATTACGATATAGACGTATATAATGTGCCCACCTAGAAGTAGGGGCCGACCCGCCAGGAATGTTGGAAAATACTACATCCGAGATGTTAGGTTCTCTTAGGTTTTGGGTATATAACGTAATAGACGTATATAATGTCTCCACCGAGAAGTACGGGCAGACACGACCGGGATTTTGTAAAACATTACCAGCGATTGTCTAGATGGGTTAGGTTAGGTTATATTACGATATAGACCTATATAATGATCCCACCGAGAAGTAGGGGCCGACCCGCCAGGAATGTTGGAAAATACAACATCCGAGATGTTAGGTTCCCTTAGGTTAGGATATATAACGTTATAGACGTATATAATGTCCTCACCGAGATGTACGGGCCGACACGACCGGGATTTTGTAAAACATTACCAGCGAGGGTCAAGGTGGGTTAGGTTAGCTTATATTACGATATAGACGTATATAATGTGCCCGCCGAGAAGTAGGGGCCGACCCGCCAGGAATGTTGGAAAATACTACATCCGAGATGTTCAGTTGCCTTAGGTTAGGATATATAAATTTGTAGACGTATATAATGTCCGCACCGAGACGTACGGGAAGACATGAACGGGATTCTGTGAAACATTACCAGCGAGGGTCTAGATGGGTTAGGTTAGGTTATATTACGTTATAGACGTATATAAGGTTCCAACGGAGAAGTAGGGGCCGACCCGCCAGAAATTTTGGAAAATTCTACATCGAGATGTTAAGTTGCCTTAGGTTAGGATATATAACGTTATAGACGTATATAATGTCCGCACCGAGACGTACGGGACGACACGACCGGGATTCTGTAAAACATTCCCAGCTAGGGGCTAGATGTGTTAGGTTAGGTTATATTACGTTATAGACGTATATAATGATCCCACCGAGAATTGACGCCGGCCCGCCAGGAATGTTGTGAAATACTATATCCGAGATGTTGGGTTCCCTTAGGATAGGATATATAAAGTTATAGACGTATATGAGGTCCCCACGGAGAAGTACGGGCCGACACGACCGGGATTTTGTAAAACATTACCAGCGAGGGTCTAGATGGGTTAGGTTAGGTTATATTACGATATAGACGTATATAATGTGCCCACCTAGAAGTAGGGGCCGACCCGCCAGGAATGTTGAAAATACTACATCCGAGATGTTAGGTTCCCTTAGGTTAGGAAATATAAATTTATAGACGTATATAATGTCCGCACCGAGACGTACGGGAAGACATGAACGGGATTCTGTGATACATTACCAGCGAGGGTCTAGGTGGGTTAGGTTAGGTTATATTACGATATAGACGTATATAATGTGCCCACCGAGAAGCAGGGGCCGACCCGCCAGGAATGTTGGAAAATACTACATCCGAGATGTTAGGTTTACTTAGGTTAGGATATATAACGTTATAGACGTATATAATGTCCTCACCGAGATGTACGGTCCGACACGACCGGGATTTTGTATAACATTACCAGCGAGGGTCTAGATGGGTTAGGTCAGGTTATATTACGATATAGACGTATATAATGTGCCCACCTAGAAGTAGGGGCCGACCCGCCAGGAATGTTGGAAAATACTACATCCGAGATGTTAGGTTCTCTTAGGTTTTGGGTATATAACGTAATAGACGTATATAATGTCTCCACCGAGAAGTACGGGCAGACACGACCGGGATTTTGTAAAACATTACCAGCGATTGTCTAGATGGGTTAGGTTAGGTTATATTACGATATAGACCTATATAATGATCCCACCGAGAAGTAGGGGCCGACCCGCCAGGAATGTTGGAAAATACAACATCCGAGATGTTAGGTTCCCTTAGGTTAGGATATATAACGTTATAGACGTATATAATGTCCTCACCGAGATGTACGGGCCGACACGACCGGGATTTTGTAAAACATTACCAGCGAGGGTCAAGGTGGGTTAGGTTAGCTTATATTACGATATAGACGTATATAATGTGCCCGCCGAGAAGTAGGGGCCGACCCGCCAGGAATGTTGGAAAATACTACATCCGAGATGTTCAGTTGCCTTAGGTTAGGATATATAAATTTGTAGACGTATATAATGTCCGCACCGAGACGTACGGGAAGACATGAACGGGATTCTGTGAAACATTACCAGCGAGGGTCTAGATGGGTTAGGTTAGGTTATATTACGTTACAGACGTATATAAGGTTCCAACGGAGAAGTAGGGGCCGACCCGCCAGAAATTTTGGAAAATTCTACATCGAGATGTTAAGTTGCCTTAGGTTAGGATATATAACGTTATAGACGTATATAATGTCCGCACCGAGACGTACGGGACGACACGACCGGGATTCTGTAAAACATTCCCAGCTAGGGGCTAGATGTGTTAGGTTAGGTTATATTACGTTATAGACGTATATAATGATCCCACCGAGAATTGACGCCGGCCCGCCAGGAATGTTGTGAAATACTATATCCGAGATGTTGGGTTCCCTTAGGATAGGATATATAAAGTTATAGACGTATATGAGGTCCCCACGGAGAAGTACGGGCCGACACGACCGGGATTTTGTAAAACATTACCAGCGAGGGTCTAGATGGGTTAGGTTAGGTTATATTACGATATAGACGTATATAATGTGCCCACCTAGAAGTAGGGGCCGACCCGCCAGGAATGTTGAAAATACTACATCCGAGATGTTAGGTTCCCTTAGGTTAGGAAATATAAATTTATAGACGTATATAATGTCCGCACCGAGACGTACGGGAAGACATGAACGGGATTCTGTGATACATTACCAGCGAGGGTCTAGGTGGGTTAGGTTAGGTTATATTACGATATAGACGTATATAATGTGCCCACCGAGAAGTAGGGGCCGACCCGCCAGGAATGTTGGAAAATACTACATCCGAGATGTTAGGTTTACTTAGGTTAGGATATATAACGTTATAGACGTATATAATGTCCTCACCGAGATGTACGGTCCGACACGACCGGGATTTTGTATAACATTACCAGCGGGGGTCTAGATGGGTTAGGTCAGGTTATATTACGATATAGACGTATATAATGTGCCCACCTAGAAGTAGGGGCCGACCCGCCAGGAATGTTGGAAAATACTACATCCGAGATGTTAGGTTCTCTTAGGTTTTGGGTATATAACGTAATAGACGTATATAATGTCTCCACCGAGAAGTACGGGCAGACACGACCGGGATTTTGTAAAACATTACCAGCGATTGTCTAGATGGGTTAGGTTAGGTTATATTACGATATAGACCTATATAATGATCCCACCGAGAAGTAGGGGCCGACCCGCCAGGAATGTTGGAAAATACAACATCCGAGATGTTAGGTTCCCTTAGGTTAGGATATATAACGTTATAGACGTATATAATGTCCTCACCGAGATGTACGGGCCGACACGACCGGGATTTTGTAAAACATTACCAGCGAGGGTCTAGGTGGGTTAGGTTAGCTTATATTACGATATAGACGTATATAATGTGCCCGCCGAGAAGTAGGGGCCGACCCGCCAGGAATGTTGGAAAATACTACATCCGAGATGTTCAGTTGCCTTAGGTTAAGATATATAAATTTGTAGACGTATATAATGTCCGCACCGAGACGTACGGGAAGACATGAACGGGATTCTGTGAAACATTACCAGCGAGGGTCTAGATGGGTTAGGTTAGGTTATATTACGTTATAGACGTATATAAGGTTCCAACGGAGAAGTAGGGGCCGACCCGCCAGAAATTTTGGAAAATTCTACATCGAGATGTTAAGTTGCCTTAGGTTAGGATATATAACGTTATAGACGTATATAATGTCCGCACCGAGACGTACGGGACGACACGACCGGGATTCTGTAAAACATTCCCAGCTAGGGGCTAGATGTGTTAGGTTAGGTTATATTACGTTATAGACGTATATAATGATCCCACCGAGAATTGACGCCGGCCCGCCAGGAATGTTGTGAAATACTATATCCGAGATGTTGGGTTCCCTTAGGATAGGATATATAAAGTTATAGACGTATATGAGGTCCCCACGGAGAAGTACGGGCCGACACGACCGGGATTTTGTAAAACATTACCAGCGAGGGTCTAGATGGGTTAGGTTAGGTTATATTACGATATAGACGTATATAATGTGCCCGCCGAGAAGTAGGGGCCGACCCGCCAGGAATGTTGAAAAATACTACATCCGAGATGTTAGGTTCCCTTAGGTTAGGATATATAAATTTATAGACGTATATAATGTCCGCACCGAGACGTACAGGAAGACATGAACGGGATTCTGTGAAACATTACCAGCTAGGGGCTAGATGTGTTACGTTAGGTTATATTACGTTATAGACGTATATAATGATCCCACCGAGAATTGGCGCCGACCCGCCAGGAATGTTGTGAAATACTACATCCGAGATGTTAGGTTCCCTTAGGTTAGGATATATAAATTTATAGACGTATATAATATCCGCACCGAGATGTACGGGCCGACACGACCGGGATTTTGTAAAACATTACCAGCGAGGGTCTAGATGGGTTAGGTTAGGTTATATTACGATATAGACGTATATAATGTGCCCACCTAGAAGTAGGGGCCGACCCGCCAGGAATGTTGAAAAATACTACATCCGAGATGTTAGGTTCCCTTACGTTAGGATATATAAATTTATAGACGTATATAATGTCCGCACCGAGACGTACAGGAAGACATGAACGGGATTCTGTGAAACATTACCAGCTAGGGGCTAGATGTGTTACGTTAGGTTATATTACGTTATAGACGTATATAATGATCCCACCGAGAATTGGCGCCGACCCGCCAGGAATGTTGTGAAATACTACATCCGAGATGTTAGGTTCCCTTAGGTTAGGATATATAAATTTATAGACGTATATAATATCCGCACCGAGATGTACGGGCCGACACGACCGGGATTTTGTAAAACATTACCAGCGAGGGTCTAGATGGGTTAGGTTAGGTTATATTACGATATAGACGTATATAATGTGCCCACCTAGAAGTAGGGGCCGACCCGCCAGGAATGTTGGAAAATACTACATCCGAGATGTTAGGTTCTCTTAGGTTAGGGTATATAACGTTATAGACGTATATAATGTCTCCACCGAGAAGTACGGGCAGACACGACCGGGATTTTGTAAAACATTACCAGCGATTGTCTAGATGGGTTAGGTTAGGTTATATTACGATATAAACGTATATAATGTGCCCACCGAGGAGTAGGAGCCGACCCGCCAGGAATGTTGGAAAATACTACATCCGAGATGTTAAGTTGCCTTAGGTTAGGATATATAAATTTATAGACGTATTTAATGTCCGCACCGAGACGTACGGGAAGACATGAACGGGATTATGTGAAACATTACCAGCGAGGGTCTAGGTGGGTTAGGTTAGGTTATATTACGTTATAGACGTATATAATGTTCCCACCGAGAAGTAGGGACCGACCCGCCGGGAATGTTGGAAAATACTACATCCGAGATGTTAGGTTCACTTAGGTTAGGACATATAACGTTATAGACGTATATAATGTCCGCAAAGAGACGTACGGGCCGACACGACCGGGATTTTGTAAATCATTACCAGCGAGGGTCTAGATGGGTTAGGTTAGGTTATATTACGATATAGACGTATATAATGTGCCCACCGAGAAGTAGGAGCCGACCCGCCAGGAATGTTGAAAAATACTACATCCGAGATGTTAGGTTCTCTTAGGTTAGGATATATAACGTTATAGACGTATATAATGTCCCCTCCGAGAAGTACGGGCAGACACGACCGGGATTTTGCAAAACATTACCAGCGATGTTCTAGATGGGTTAGGTTAGGTTATATTACGATATAGACCTATATAATGTGCCCACCGAGAAGTAGGGGCCGACCCGCCAGGAATGTTGGAAAATACTACATCCGAGATATTAGGTTCCCTTAGGTTAGGATATATAAATTAATAGACGTATATAATGTCCGCACCGAGACGTACGGGAAGACATGAACGTGATTCTGTGAAACATTACCAGCGAGGGTCTAGGTGGGTTAGGTTAGGTTATATTACGATATAGACGTATATAATGTGCCCACCGAGAAGTAGGGGCCGACCCGCCAGGAATGTTGGAAAATACTACATCCGAGATGTTCAGTTGCCTTAGGTTAGGATATATAAATTTGTAGACGTATATAATGTCCGCACCGAGACGTACGGGAAGAAATGAACGGGATTCTGTGAAACATTACCAGCGAGGGTCTAGATGGGTTAGGTTAGGTTATATTACGTTATAGACGTATATAAGGTTCCAACGGAGAAGTAGGGGCCGACCCGCCAGAAATTTTGGAAAATTCTACATCGAGATGTTAAGTTGCCTTAGGTTAGGATATATAACGTTATAGACGTATATAATGTCCGCACCGAGACGTACGGGACGACACGACCGGGATTCTGTAAAACATTCCCAGCTAGGGGCTAGATGTGTTAGGTTAGGTTATATTACGTTATAGACGTATATAATGATCCCACCGAGAATTGGCGCCGGCCCGCCAGGAATGTTGTGAAATACTATATCCGAGATGTTGGGTTCCCTTAGGATAGGATATATAAAGTTATAGACGTATATGAGGTCCCCACGGAGAAGTACGTGCCGACACGACCGGGATTTTGTAAAACATTACCAGCGAGGGTCTAGATGGGTTAGGTTAGGTTATATTACGATATAGACGTATATAATGTGCCCGCCGAGAAGTAGGGGACGACCCGCCAGGAATGTTGAAAAATACTACATCCGAGATGTTAGGTTCCCTTAGGTTAGGATATATAAATTTATAGACGTATATAATGTCCGCACCGAGACGTACAGGAAGACATGAACGGGATTCTGTGAAACATTACCAGCTAGGGGCTAGATGTGTTACGTTAGGTTATATTACGTTATAGACGTATATAATGATCCCACCGAGAATTGGCGCCGACCCGCCAGGAATGTTGTGAAATACTACATCCGAGATGTTAGGTTCCCTTAGGTTAGGATATATAAATTTATAGACGTATATAATATCCGCACCGAGATGTACGGGCCGACACGACCGGGATTTTGTAAAACATTACCAGCGAGGGTCTAGATGGGTTAGGTTAGGTTATATTACGATATAGACGTATATAATGTGCCCACCTAGAAGTAGGGGCCGACCCGCCAGGAATGTTGAAAATACTACATCCGAGATGTTAGGTTCCCTTAGGTTAGGAAATATAAATTTATAGACGTATATAATGTCCGCACCGAGACGTACGGGAAGACATGAACGGGATTCTGTGATACATTACCAGCGAGGGTCTAGGTGGGTTAGGTTAGGTTATATTACGATATAGACGTATATAATGTGCCCACCGAGAAGTAGGGGCCGACCCGCCAGGAATGTTGGAAAATACTACATCCGAGATGTTAGGTTTACTTAGGTTAGGATATATAACGTTATAGACGTATATAATGTCCTCACCGAGATGTACGGTCCGACACGACCGGGATTTTGTATAACATTACCAGCGAGGGTCTAGATGGGTTAGGTCAGGTTATATTACGATATAGACGTATATAATGTGCCCACCTAGAAGTAGGGGCCGACCCGCCAGGAATGTTGGAAAATACAACATCCGAGATGTTAGGTTCCCTTAGGTTAGGATATATAACGTTATAGACGTATATAATGTCCTCACCGAGATGTACGGGCCGACACGACCGGGATTTTGTAAAACATTACCAGAGAGGGTCTAGGTGGGTTAGGTTAGCTTATATTACGATATAGACGTATATAATGTGCCCGCCGAGAAGTAGGGGCCGACCCGCCAGGAATGTTGGAAAATACTACATCCGAGATGTTCAGTTGCCTTAGGTTAGGATATATAAATTTGTAGACGTATATAATGTCCGCACCGAGACGTACGGGAAGACATGAACGGGATTCTGTGAAACATTACCAGCGAGGGTCTAGATGGGTTAGGTTAGGTTATATTACGTTATAGACGTATATAAGGTTCCAACGGAGAAGTAGGGGCCGACCCGCCAGAAATTTTGGAAAATTCTACATCGAGATGTTAAGTTGCCTTAGGTTAGGATATATAACGTTATAGACGTATATAATGTCCGCACCGAGACGTACGGGACGACACGACCGGGATTCTGTAAAACATTCCCAGCTAGGGGCTAGATGTGTTAGGTTAGGTTATATTACGTTATAGACGTATATAATGATCCCACCGAGAATTGGCGCCGGCCCGCCAGGAATGTTGTGAAATACTATATCCGAGATGTTGGGTTCCCTTAGGATAGGATATATAAAGTTATAGACGTATATGAGGTCCCCACGGAGAAGTACGGGCCGACACGACCGGGATTTTGTAAAACATTACCAGCGAGGGTCTAGATGGGTTAGGTTAGGTTATATTACGATATAGACGTATATAATGTGCCCACCGAGAAGTAGGGGCCGACCCGCCAGGAATGTTGGAAAATACTACATCCGAGATGTTAGGTTTACTTAGGTTAGGATATATAACGTTATAGACGTATATAATGTCCTCACCGAGATGTACGGTCCGACACGACCGGGATTTTGTATAACATTACCAGCGAGGGTCTAGATGGGTTAGGTCAGGTTATATTACGATATAGACGTATATAATGTGCCCACCTAGAAGTAGGGGCCGACCCGCCAGGAATGTTGGAAAATACTACATCCGAGATGTTAGGTTCTCTTAGGTTAGGGTATATAACGTAATAGACGTATATAATGTCTCCACCGAGAAGTACGGGCAGACACGACCGGGATTTTGTAAAACATTACCAGCGATTGTCTAGATGGGTTAGGTTAGGTTATATTACGATATAGACCTATATAATGATCCCACCGAGAAGTAGGGGCCGACCCGCCAGGAATGTTGGAAAATACAACATCCGAGATGTTAGGTTCCCTTAGGTTAGGATATATAACGTTATAGACGTATATAATGTCCTCACCGAGATGTACGGGCCGACACGACCGGGATTTTGTAAAACATTACCAGCGAGGGTCTAGGTGGGTTAGGTTAGGTTATATTACGATATAGACGTATATAATGTGCCCGCCGAGAAGTAGGGGCCGACCCGCCAGGAATGTTGGAAAATACTACATCCGAGATGTTCAGTTGCCTTAGGTTAGGATATATAAATTTGTAGACGTATATAATGTCCGCACTGAGACGTACGGGAAGACATGAACGGGATTCTGTGAAACATTACCAGCGAGGGTCTAGGTGGGTTAGGTTAGGTTATATTACGATATAGACGTATATAATGTGCCCACCGAGAAGTAGGGGCCGACCCGCCAGGAATGTTGGAAAATACTACATCCGAGATGTTAGGTTTACTTAGGTTAGGATATATAACGTTATAGACGTATATAATGTCCTCACCGAGATGTACGGTCCGACACGACCGGGATTTTGTATAACATTACCAGCGAGGGTCTAGATGGGTTAGGTCAGGTTATATTACGATATAGACGTATATAATGTGCCCACCTAGAAGTAGGGGCCGACCCGCCAGGAATGTTGGAAAATACTACATCCGAGATGTTAGGTTCTCTTAGGTTAGGGTATATAACGTAATAGACGTATATAATGTCTCCACCGAGAAGTACGGGCAGACACGACCGGGATTTTGTAAAACATTACCAGCGATTGTCTAGATGGGTTAGGTTAGGTTATATTACGATATAGACCTATATAATGATCCCACCGAGAAGTAGGGGCCGACCCGCCAGGAATGTTGGAAAATACAACATCCGAGATGTTAGGTTCCCTTAGGTTAGGATATATAACGTTATAGACGTATATAATGTCCTCACCGAGATGTACGGGCCGACACGACCGGGATTTTGTAAAACATTACCAGCGAGGGTCTAGGTGGGTTAGGTTAGGTTATATTACGATATAGACGTATATAATGTGCCCGCCGAGAAGTAGGGGCCGACCCGCCAGGAATGTTGGAAAATACTACATCCGAGATGTTCAGTTGCCTTAGGTTAGGATATATAAATTTGTAGACGTATATAATGTCCGCACCGAGACGTACGGGAAGACATGAACGGGATTCTGTGAAACATTACCAGCGAGGGTCTAGATGGGTTAGGTTAGGTTATATTACGTTATAGACGTATATAAGGTTCCAACGGAGAAGTAGGGGCCGACCCGCCAGAAATTTTGGAAAATTCTACATCGAGATGTTAAGTTGCCTTAGGTTAGGATATGTAACGTTATAGACGTATATAATGTCCGCACCGAGACGTACGGGACGACACGACCGGGATTCTGTAAAACATTCCCAGCTAGGGGCTAGATGTGTTAGGTTAGGTTATATTACGTTATAGACGTATATAATGATCCCACCGAGAATTGGCGCCGGCCCGCCAGGAATGTTGTGAAATACTATATCCGAGATGTTGGGTTCCCTTAGGATAGGATATATAAAGTTATAGACGTATATGAGGTCCCCACGGAGAAGTACGGGCCGACACGACCGGGATTTTGTAAAACATTACCAGCGAGGGTCTAGATGGGTTAGGTTAGGTTATATTACGATATAGACGTATATAATG
This sequence comes from Xylocopa violacea, assembly GCA_963969225.1. NCBI lineage: Eukaryota > Metazoa > Arthropoda > Insecta > Hymenoptera > Apidae > Xylocopa > Xylocopa violacea. The sequence goes on from CAXAJV010001193.1 coordinate 185,083, forward strand.
TGCCCGCCGAGAAGTAGGGGCCGACCCGCCAGGAATGTTGAAAAATACTACATCCGAAATGTTAGGTTCCCTTACGTTAGGATATATAAATTTATAGACGTATATAATGTCCGCACCGGGACGTACAGGAAGACATGAACGGGATTCTGTGAAACATTACCAGCTAGGGGCTAGATGTGTTACGTTAGGTTATATTACGTTATAGACGTATATAATGATCCCACCGAGAATTGGCGCCGACCCGCCAGGAATGTTGTGAAATACTACATCCGAGATGTTAGGTTCCCTTAGGTTAGGATATATAAATTTATAGACGTATATAATATCCGCACCGAGATGTACGGGCCGACACGACCGGGATTTTGTAAAACATTACCAGCGAGGGTCTAGATGGGTTAGGTTAGGTTATATTACGATATAGACGTATATAATGTGCCCACCTAGAAGTAGGGGCAGACCCGCCAGGAATGTTGGAAAATACTACATCCGAGATGTTAGGTTCTCTTAGGTTAGGGTATATAACGTTATAGACGTATATAATGTCTCCACCGAGAAGTACGGGCAGACACGACCGGGATTTTGTAAAACATTACCAGCGATTGTCTAGATGGGTTAGGTTAGGTTATATTACGATATAAACGTATATAATGTGCCCACCGAGGAGTAGGAGCCGACCCGCCAGGAATGTTGGAAAATACTACATCCGAGATGTTAAGTTGCCTTAGGTTAGGATATATAAATTTATAGACGTATTTAATGTCCGCACCGAGACGTACGGGAAGACATGAACGGGATTATGTGAAACATTACCAGCGAGGGTCTAGGTGGGTTAGGTTAGGTTATATTACGTTATAGACGTATATAATTTTCCCACCTGAGAAGTAGGGACCGACCCGCCGGGAATGTTGGAAAATACTACATCCGAGATGTTAGGTTCACTTAGGTTAGGACATATAACGTTATAGACGTATATAATGTCCGCACCGAGACGTACGGGCCGACACGACCGGGATTTTGTAAAACATTACCAGCGAGGGTCTAGATGGGTTAGGTTAGGTTATATTGCGATATAGACGTATATAATGTGCCCACCTAGAAGTAGGGGCCGACCCGCCAGGTATGTTGGAAAATACTACATCCGAGATGTTAGGTTCTCTTAGGTTAGGGTATATAACGTTATAGACGTATATAATGTCTCCACCGAGAAGTACGGGCAGACACGACCGGGATTTTGTAAAACATTACCAGCGATTGTCTAGATGGGTTAGGTTAGGTTATATTACGATATAGACCTATATAATGATCCCACCGAGCAGTAGGGGCCGACCCGCCAGGAATGTTGGAAAATACTACATCCGAGATGTTCAGTTGCCTTAGGTTAGGATATATAAATTTGTAGACGTATATAATGTCCGCACCGAGACGTACGGGAAGACATGAACGGGATTCTGTGAAACATTACCAGCGAGGGTCTAGATGGGTTAGGTTAGGTTATATTACGTTATAGACGTATATAAGGTTCCAACGGAGAAGTAGGGGCCGACCCGCCAGAAATTTTGGAAAATTCTACATCGAGATGTTAAGTTGCCTTAGGTTAGGATATTTCACGTTATAGACGTATATAATGTCCGCACCGAGGCGTACGGGACGACACGACCGGGATTCTGTAAAACATTCCCAGCTAGGGGCTAGATGTGTTAGGTTAGGTTATATTACGTTATAGACGTATATAATGATCCCACCGAGAATTGGCGCCGGCCCGCCAGGAATGTTGTGAAATACTACATCCGAGATGTTAGGTTCCCTTAGGTTAGGATATATAAATTTATAGACGTATATAATATCCGCACCGAGATGTACGGGCCGACACGACCGGGATTTTGTAAAACATTACCAGCGAGGGTCTAGATGGGTTAGGTTAGGTTATATTACGATATAGACGTATATAATGTGCCCACCGAGGAGTAGGAGCCGACCCGCCAGGAATGTTGGAAAATACTACATCCGAGATGTTAAGTTGCCTTAGGTTAGGATATATAAATTTATAGACGTATTTAATGTCCGCATCGAGACGTACGGGAAGACATGAACGGGATTATGTGAAACATTACCAGCGGGGGTCTAGGTGGGTTAGGTTAGGTTATATTACGTTATAGACGTATATAATGTTCCCACCGAGAAGTAGGGACCGACCCGCCGGGAATGTTGGAAAATACTACATCCGAGATGTTAGGTTAACTTAGGTTAGGACATATAACGTTATAGACGTATATAATGTCCGCACCGAGACGTACGGGCCGACACGACCGGGATTTTGTAAATCATTACCAGCGAGGGTCTAGATGGGTTAGGTTAGGTTATATTACGATATAGACGTATATAATGTGCCCACCGAGAAGTAGGAGCCGACCCGCCAGGAATGTTGAAAAATACTACATCCGAGATGTTAGGTTCTCTTAGGTTAGGATATATAACGTTATAGACGTATATAATGTCCCCTCCGAGAAGTACGGGCAGACACGACCGGGATTTTGTAAAACATTACCAGCGATGTTCTAGATGGGTTAGGTTAGGTTATATTACGATATAGACCTATATAATGTGCCCACCGAGAAGTAGGGGCCGACCCGCCAGGAATGTAGGAAAATACTACATCCGAGATATTAGGTTCCCTTAGGTTAGGATATATAAATTAATAGACGTATATAATGTCCGCACCGAGACGTACGGGAAGACATGAACGTGATTCTGTGAAACATTACCAGCGAGGGTCTAGGTGGGTTAGGTTAGGTTATATTACGATATAGACGTATATAATGTGCCCACCGAGAAGTAGGGGCCGACCCGCCAGGAATCTTGGAAAATACTACATCCGAGATGTTCAGTTGCCTTAGGTTAGGATATATAACGTTATAGACGTATATAATGTCCTCACCGAGATGTACGGTCCGACACGACCGGGATTTTGTATAACATTACCAGCGAGGGTCTAGATGGGTTAGGTCAGGTTATATTACGATATAGACGTATATAATGTGCCCACCTAGAAGTAGGGGCCGACCCGCCAGGAATGTTGGAAAATACTACATCCGAGATGTTATGTTCTCTTAGGTTAGGATATATAACGTAATAGACGTATATAATGTCTCCACCGAGAAGTACGGGCAGACACGACCGGGATTTTGTAAAACATTACCAGCGATTGTCTAGATGGGTTAGGTTAGGTTATATTACGATATAGACCTATATAATGATCCCACCGAGCAGTAGGGGCCGACCCGCCAGGAATGTTGGAAAATACTACATCCGAGATGTTCAGTTGCCTTAGGTTAGGATATATAAATTTGTAGACGTATATAATGTCCGCACCGAGACGTACGGGAAGACATGAACGGGATTCTGTGAAACATTACCAGCGAGGGTCTAGATGGGTTAGGTTAGGTTATATTACGTTATAGACGTATATAAGGTTCCAACGGAGAAGTAGGGGCCGACCCGCCAGAAATTTTGGAAAATTCTACATCGAGATGTTAAGTTGCCTTAGGTTAGGATATATAACGTTATAGACGTATATAATGTCCGCACCGAGACGTACGGGACGACACGACCGGGATTCTGTAAAACATTCCCAGCTAGGGGCTAGATGTGTTAGGTTAGGTTATATTACGTTATAGACGTATATAATGATCCCACCGAGAATTGGCGCCGGCCCGCCAGGAATGTTGTGAAATACTATATCCGAGATGTTGGGTTCCCTTAGGATAGGATATATAAAGTTATAGACGTATATGAGGTCCCCACGGAGAAGTACGGGCCGACACGACCGGGATTTTGTAAAACATTACCAGCGAGGGTCTAGATGGGTTAGGTTAGGTTATATTACGATATAGACGTATATAATGTGCCCGCCGAGAAGTAGGGGCCGACCCGCCAGGAATGTTGAAAAATACTACATCCGAGATGTTAGGTTCCCTTACGTTAGGATATATAAATTTATAGACGTATATAATGTCCGCACCGAGACGTACAGGAAGACATGAACGGGATTCTGTGAAACATTACCAGCTAGGGGCTAGATGTGTTACGTTAGGTTATATTACGTTATAGACGTATATAATGATCCCACCGAGAATTGGCGCCGACCCGCCAGGAATGTTGTGAAATACTACATCCGAGATGTTAGGTTCCCTTAGGTTAGGATATATAAATTTATAGACGTATATAATATCCGCACCGAGATGTACGGGCCGACACGACCGGGATTTTGTAAAACATTACCAGCGAGGGTCTAGATGGGTTAGGTTAGGTTATATTACGATATAGACGTATATAATGTGCCCACCGAGGAGTAGGAGCCGACCCGCCAGGAATGTTGGAAAATACTACATCCGAGATGTTAAGTTGCCTTAGGTTAGGATATATAAATTTATAGACGTATTTAATGTCCGCACCGAGACGTACGGGAAGACATGAACGGGATTATGTGAAACATTACCAGCGAGGGTCTAGGTGGGTTAGGTTAGGTTATATTACGTTATAGACGTATATAATGTTCCCACCGAGAAGTAGGGACCGACCCGCCGGGAATGTTGGAAAATACTACATCCGAGATGTTAGGTTCACTTAGGTTAGGACATATAACGTGATAGACGTATATAATGTCCGCACCGAGACGTACGGGCCGACACGACCGGAATTTTGTAAATCATTACCAGCGAGGGTCTAGATGGGTTAGGTTAGGTTATATTACGATATAGACGTATATAATGTGCCCACCGAGAAGTAGGAGCCGACCCGCCAGGAATGTTGAAAAATACTACATGCGAGATGTTAGGTTATCTTAGGTTAGGATATATAACGTTATAGACGTATATAATGTCCCCTCCGAGAAGTACGGGCAGACACGACCGGGATTTTGTAAAACATTACCAGCGATGTTCTAGATGGGTTAGGTTAGGTTATATTACGATATAGACCTATATAATGTGCCCACCGAGAAGTAGGGGCCGACCCGCCAGGAATGTTGGAAAATACTACATCCGAGATATTAGGTTCACTTAGGTTAGGATATATAAATTAATAGACGTATATAATGTCCGCACCGAGACGTACGGGAAGACATGAACGTGATTCTGTGAAACATTACCAGCGAGGGTCTAGGTGGGTTAGGTTAGGTTATATTACGATATAGACGTATATAATGTGCCCACCGAGAAGTAGGGGCCGACCCGCCAGGAATCTTGGAAAATACTACATCCGAGATGTTCAGTTGCCTTAGGTTAGGATATATAAATTTGTAGACGTATATAATGTCCGCACCGAGACGTACGGGAAGACATGAACGGGATTCTGTGAAACATTACCAGCGAGGGTCTAGATGGGTTAGGTTAGGTTATATTACGTTATAGACGTATATAAGGTTCCAACGGAGAAGTAGGGGCCGACCCGCCAGAAATTTTGGAAAATTCTACATCGAGATGTTAAGTTGCCTTAGGTTAGGATATATAACGTTATAGACGTATATAATGTCCGCACCGAGACGTACGGGACGACACGACCGGGATTCTGTAAAACATTCCCAGCTAGGGGCTAGATGTGTTAGGTTAGGTTATATTACGTTATAGACGTATATAATGATCCCACCGAGAATTGACGCCGGCCCGCCAGGAATGTTGTGAAATACTATATCCGAGATGTTGGGTTCCCTTAGGATAGGATATATAAAGTTATAGACGTATATGAGGTCCCCACGGAGAAGTACGGGCCGACACGACCGGGATTTTGTAAAACATTACCAGCGAGGGTCTAGATGGGTTAGGTTAGGTTATATTACGATATAGACGTATATAATGTGCCCACCGAGAAGTAGGGGCCGACCCGCCAGGAATGTTGAAAATACTACATCCGAGATGTTAGGTTTACTTAGGTTAGGATATATAACGTTATAGACGTATATAATGTCCTCACCGAGATGTACGGTCCGACACGACCGGGATTTTGTATAACATTACCAGCGAGGGTCTAGATGGGTTAGGTCAGGTTATATTACGATATAGACGTATATAATGTGCCCACCTAGAAGTAGGGGCCGACCCGCCAGGAATGTTGGAAAATACTACATCCGAGATGTTAGGTTCTCTTAGGTTTTGGGTATATAACGTAATAGACGTATATAATGTCTCCACCGAGAAGTACGGGCAGACACGACCGGGATTTTGTAAAACATTACCAGCGATTGTCTAGATGGGTTAGGTTAGGTTATATTACGATATAGACCTATATAATGATCCCACCGAGAAGTAGGGGCCGACCCGCCAGGAATGTTGGAAAATACAACATCCGAGATGTTAGGTTCCCTTAGGTTAGGATATATAACGTTATAGACGTATATAATGTCCTCACCGAGATGTACGGGCCGACACGACCGGGATTTTGTAAAACATTACCAGCGAGGGTCTAGGTGGGTTAGGTTAGCTTATATTACGATATAGACGTATATAATGTGCCCGCCGAGAAGTAGGGGCCGACCCGCCAGGAATGTTGGAAAATACTACATCCGAGATGTTCAGTTGCCTTAGGTTAGGATATATAAATTTGTAGACGTATATAATGTCCGCACCGAGACGTACGGGAAGACATGATCGGGATTCTGTGAAACATTACCAGCGAGGGTCTAGATGGGTTAGGTTAGGTTATATTACGTTATAGACGTATATAAGGTTCCAACGGAGAAGTAGGGGCCGACCCGCCAGAAATTTTGGAAAATTCTACATCGAGATGTTAAGTTGCCTTAGGTTAGGATATATAACGTTATAGACGTATATAATGTCCGCACCGAGACGTACGGGACGACACGACCGGGATTCTGTAAAACATTCCCAGCTAGGGGCTAGATGTGTTAGGCTAGGTTATATTACGTTATAGACGTATATAATGATCCCACCGAGAATTGGCGCCGGCCCGCCAGGAATGTTGTGAAATACTATATCCGAGATGTTGGGTTCCCTTAGGATAGGATATATAAAGTTATAGACGTATATGAGGTCCCCACGGAGAAGTACGGGCCGACACGACCGGGATTTTGTAAAACATTACCAGCGAGGGTCTAGATGGGTTAGGTTAGGTTATATTACGATATAGACGTATATAATGTGCCCGCCGAGAAGTAGGGGCCGACCCGCCAGGAATGTTGAAAAATACTACATCCGAGATGTTAGGTTCCCTTACGTTAGGATATATAAATTTATAGACGTATATAATGTCCGCACCGAGACGTACAGGAAGACATGAACGGGATTCTGTGAAACATTACCAGCTAGGGGCTAGATGTGTTACGTTAGGTTATATTACGTTATAGACGTATATAATGATCCCACCGAGAATTGGCGCCGACCCGCCAGGAATGTTGTGAAATACTACATCCGAGATGTTAGGTTCCCTTAGGTTAGGATATATAAATTTATAGACGTATATAATATCCGCACCGAGATGTACGGGCCGACAGGACCGGGATTTTGTAAAACATTACCAGCGAGGGTCTAGATGGGTTAGGTTAGGTTATATTACGATATAGACGTATATAATGTGCCCACCTAGAAGTAGGGGCCGACCCGCCAGGAATGTTGAAAATACTACATCCGAGATGTTAGGTTCCCTTAGGTTAGGAAATATAAATTTATAGACGTATATAATGTCCGCACCGAGACGTACGGGAAGACATGAACGGGATTCTGTGATACATTACCAGCGAGGGTCTAGGTGGGTTAGGTTAGGTTATATTACGATATAGACGTATATAATGTGCCCACCGAGAAGTAGGGGCCGACCCGCCAGGAATGTTGGAAAATACTACATCCGAGATGTTAGGTTTACTTAGGTTAGGATATATAACGTTATAGACGTATATAATGTCCTCACCGAGATGTACGGGCCGACACGACCGGGATTTTGTAAAACATTACCAGCGAGGGTCTAGGTGGGTTAGGTCAGGTTATATTACGATATAGACGTATATAATGTGCCCGCCGAGAAGTAGGGGCCGACCCGCCAGGAATGTTGGAAAATACTACATCCGAGATGTTCAGTTGCCTTATGTTAGGATATATAAATTTGTAGACGTATATAATGTCCGCACCGAGACGTACGGGAAGACATGAACGGGATTCTGTGAAACATTACCAGCGAGGGTCTAGATGGGTTAGGTTAGGTTATATTACGTTATAGACGTATATAAGGTTCCAACGGAGAAGTAGGGGCCGACCCGCCAGAAATTTTGGAAAATTCTACATCGAGATGTTAAGTTGCCTTAGGTTAGGATATATAACGTTATAGACGTATATAATGTCCGCACCGAGACGTACGGGACGACACGACCGGGATTCTGTAAAACATTCCCAGCTAGGGGCTAGATGTGTTAGGTTAGGTTATATTACGTTATAGACGTATATAATGATCCCACCGAGAATTGGCGCCGGCCCGCCAGGAATGTTGTGAAATACTATATCCGAGATGTTGGGTTCCCTTAGGATAGGATATATAAAGTTATAGACGTATATGAGGTCCCCACGGAGAAGTACGGGCCGACACGACCGGGATTTTGTAAAACATTACCAGCGAGGGTCTAGATGGGTTAGGTTAGGTTATATTACGATATAGACGTATATAATGTGCCCGCCGAGAAGTAGGGGCCGACCCGCCAGGAATGTTGAAAAATACTACATCCGAGATGTTAGGTTCCCTTACGTTAGGATATATAAATTTATAGACGTATATAATGTCCGCACCGAGACGTACAGGAAGACATGAACGGGATTCTGTGAAACATTACCAGCTAGGGGCTAGATGTGTTACGTTAGGTTATATTACGTTATAGACGTATATAATGATCCCACCGAGAATTGGCGCCGACCCGCCAGGAATGTTGTGAAATACTACATCCGAGATGTTAGGTTCCCTTAGGTTAGGATATATAAATTTATAGACGTATATAATATCCGCACCGAGATGTACGGGCCGACACGACCGGGATTTTGTAAAACATTACCAGCGAGGGTCTAGATGGGTTAGGTTAGGTTATATTACGATATAGACGTATATAATGTGCCCACCTAGAAGTAGGGGCCGACCCGCCAGGAATGTTGAAAATACTACATCCGAGATGTTAGGTTCCCTTAGGTTAGGAAATATAAATTTATAGACGTATATAATGTCCGCACCGAGACGTACGGGAAGACATGAACGGGATTCTGTGATACATTACCAGCGAGGGTCTAGGTGGGTTAGGTTAGGTTATATTACGATATAGACGTATATAATGTGCCCACCGAGAAGTAGGGGCCGACCCGCCAGGAATGTTGGAAAATACTACATCCGAGATGTTAGGTTTACTTAGGTTATGATATATAACGTTATAGACGTATATAATGTCCTCACCGAGATGTACGGTCCGACACGACCGGGATTTTGTATAACATTACCAGCGAGGGTCTAGATGGGTTAGGTCAGGTTATATTACGATATAGACGTATATAATGTGCCCACCTAGAAGTAGGGGCCGACCCGCCAGGAATGTTGGAAAATACTACATCCGAGATGTTAGGTTCTCTTAGGTTTTGGGTATATAACGTAATAGACGTATATAATGTCTCCACCGAGAAGTACGGGCAGACACGACCGGGATTTTGTAAAACATTACCAGCGATTGTCTAGATGGGTTAGGTTAGGTTATATTACGATATAGACCTATATAATGATCCCACCGAGAAGTAGGGGCCGACCCGCCAGGAATGTTGGAAAATACAACATCCGAGATGTTAGGTTCCCTTAGGTTAGGATATATAACGTTATAGACGTATATAATGTCCTCACCGAGATGTACGGGCCGACACGACCGGGATTTTGTAAAACAGTACCAGCGAGGGTCTAGGTGGGTTAGGTTAGCTTATATTACGATATAGACGTATATAATGTGCCCGCCGAGAAGTAGGGGCCGACCCGCCAGGAATGTTGGAAAATACTACATCCGAGATGTTCAGTTGCCTTAGGTTAGGATATATAAATTTGTAGACGTATATAATGTCCGCACCGAGACGTACGGGAAGACATGAACGGGATTCTGTGAAACATTACCAGCGAGGGTCTAGATGGGTTAGGTTAGGTTATATTACGTTATAGACGTATATAAGGTTCCAACGGAGAAGTAGGGGCCGACCCGCCAGAAATTTTGGAAAATTCTACATCGAGATGTTAAGTTGCCTTAGGTTAGGATATATAACGTTATAGACGTATATAATGTCCGCACCGAGACGTACGGGACGACACGACCGGGATTCTGTAAAACATTCCCAGCTAGGGGCTAGATGTGTTAGGTTAGGTTATATTACGTTATAGACGTATATAATGATCCCACCGAGAATTGGCGCCGGCCCGCCAGGAATGTTGTGAAATACTATATCCGAGATGTTGGGTTCCCTTAGGATAGGATATATAAAGTTATAGACGTATATGAGGTCCCCACGGAGAAGTACGGGCCGACACGACCGGGATTTTGTAAAACATTACCAGCGAGGGTCTAGATGGGTTAGGTTAGGTTATATTACGATATAGACGTATATAATGTGCCCGCCGAGAAGTAGGGGCCGACCCGCCAGGAATGTTGAAAAATACTACATCCGAGATGTTAGGTTCCCTTACGTTAGGATATATAAATTTATAGACGTATATAATGTCCGCACCGAGACGTACAGGAAGACATGAACGGGATTCTGTGAAACATTACCAGCTAGGGGCTAGATGTGTTACGTTAGGTTATATTACGTTATAGACGTATATAATGATCCCACCGAGAATTGGCGCCGACCCGCCAGGAATGTTGTGAAATACTACATCCGAGATGTTAGGTTCCCTTAGGTTAGGATATATAAATTTATAGACGTATATAATATCCGCACCGAGATGTACGGGCCGACACGACCGGGATTTTGTAAAACATTACCAGCGAGGGTCTAGATGGGTTAGGTTAGGTTATATTACGATATAGACGTATATAATGTGCCCACCTAGAAGTAGGGGCCGACCCGCCAGGAATGTTGAAAATACTACATCCGAGATGTTAGGTTCCCTTAGGTTAGGAAATATAAATTTATAGACGTATATAATGTCCGCACCGAGACGTACGGGAAGACATGAACGGGATTCTGTGATACATTACCAGCGAGGGTCTAGGTGGGTTAGGTTAGGTTATATTGCGATATAGACGTATATAATGTGCCCACCGAGAAGTAGGGGCCGACCCGCCAGGAATGTTGGAAAATACTACATCCGAGATGTTAGGTTTACTTAGGTTATGATATATAACGTTATAGACGTATATAATGTCCTCACCGAGATGTACGGTCCGACACGACCGGGATTTTGTATAACATTACCAGCGAGGGTCTAGATGGGTTAGGTCAGGTTATATTACGATATAGACGTATATAATGTGCCCACCTAGAAGTAGGGGCCGACCCGCCAGGAATGTTGGAAAATACTACATCCGAGATGTTAGGTTCTCTTAGGTTTTGGGTATATAACGTAATAGACGTATATAATGTCTCCACCGAGAAGTACGGGCAGACACGACCGGGATTTTGTAAAACATTACCAGCGATTGTCTAGATGGGTTAGGTTAGGTTATATTACGATATAGACCTATATAATGATCCCACCGAGAAGTAGGGGCCGACCCGCCAGGAATGTTGGAAAATACAACATCCGAGATGTTAGGTTCCCTTAGGTTAGGATATATAACGTTATAGACGTATATAATGTCCTCACCGAGATGTACGGGCCGACACGACCGGGATTTTGTAAAACAGTACCAGCGAGGGTCTAGGTGGGTTAGGTTAGCTTATATTACGATATAGACGTATATAATGTGCCCGCCGAGAAGTAGGGGCCGACCCGCCAGGAATGTTGGAAAATACTACATCCGAGATGTTCAGTTGCCTTAGGTTAGGATATATAAATTTGTAGACGTATATAATGTCCGCACCGAGACGTACGGGAAGACATGAACGGGATTCTGTGAAACATTACCAGCGAGGGTCTAGATGGGTTAGGTTAGGTTATATTACGTTATAGACGTATATAAGGTTCCAACGGAGAAGTAGGGGCCGACCCGCCAGAAATTTTGGAAAATTCTACATCGAGATGTTAAGTTGCCTTAGGTTAGGATATATAACGTTATAGACGTATATAATGTCCGCACCGAGACGTACGGGACGACACGACCGGGATTCTGTAAAACATTCCCAGCTAGGGGCTAGATGTGTTAGGTTAGGTTATATTACGTTATAGACGTATATAATGATCCCACCGAGAATTGGCGCCGGCCCGCCAGGAATGTTGTGAAATACTATATCCGAGATGTTGGGTTCCCTTAGGATAGGATATATAAAGTTATAGACGTATATGAGGTCCCCACGGAGAAGTACGGGCCGACACGACCGGGATTTTGTAAAACATTACCAGCGAGGGTCTAGATGGGTTAGGTTAGGTTATATTACGATATAGACGTATATAATGTGCCCGCCGAGAAGTAGGGGCCGACCCGCCAGGAATGTTGAAAAATACTACATCCGAGATGTTAGGTTCCCTTAGGTTAGGATATATAAATTTATAGACGTATATAATGTCCGCACCGAGACGTACAGGAAGACATGAACGGGATTCTGTGAAACATTACCAGCTAGGGGCTAGATGTGTTACGTTAGGTTATATTACGTTATAGACGTATATAATGATCCCACCGAGAATTGGCGCCGACCCGCCAGGAATGTTGTGAAATACTACATCCGAGATGTTAGGTTCCCTTAGGTTAGGATATATAAATTTATAGACGTATATAATATCCGCACCGAGATGTACGGGCCGACACGACCGGGATTTTGTAAAACATAACCAGCGAGGGTCTAGATGGGTTAGGTTAGGTTATATTACGATATAGACGTATATAATGTGCCCACCTAGAAGTAGGGGCCGACCCGCCAGGAATGTTGGAAAATACTACATCCGAGATGTTAGGTTCTCTTAGGTTAGGGTATATAAAGTTATAGACGTATATAATGTCTCCACCGAGAAGTACGGGCAGACACGACCGGGATTTTGTAAAACATTACCAGCGATTGTCTAGATGGGTTAGGTTAGGTTATATTACGATATAGACCTATATAATGTGCCCACCGAGAAGTAGGGGCCGACCCGCCAGGAATGTTGAAAATACTACATCCGAGATGTTAGGTTCCCTTAGGTTAGGAAATATAAATTTATAGACGTATATAATGTCCGCACCGAGACGTACGGGAAGACATGAACGGGATTCTGTGAAACATTACCAGCGAGGGTCTAGGTGGGTTAGGTTAGGTTATATTACGATATAGACGTATATAATGTGCCCACCGAGAAGTAGGGGCCGACCCGCCAGGAATGTTGGAAAATACTACATCCGAGATGTTAGGTTTACTTAGATTAGGATATATAACGTTATAGACGTATATAATGTCCTCACCGAGATGTACGGTCCGACACGACCGGGATTTTGTATAACATTACCAGCGAGGGTCTAGATGGGTTAGGTCAGGTTATATTACGATATAGACGTATATAATGTGCGGACCCAGAAGTAGGGGCCGACCCGCCAGGAATGTTGGAAAATACTACATCCGAGATGTTAGGTTCTCTTAGGTTAGGGTATATAACGTAATAGACGTATATAATGTCTCCACCGAGAAGTACGGGCAGACACGACCGGGATTTTGTAAAACATTACCAGCGATTGTCTAGATGGGTTAGGTTAGGTTATATTACGATATAGACCTATATAATGATCCCACCGAGAAGTAGGGGCCGACCCGCCAGGAATGTTGGAAAATACAACATCCGAGATGTTAGGTTCCCTTAGGTTAGGATATATAACGTTATAGACGTATATAATGTCCTCACCGAGATGTACGGGCCGACACGACCGGGATTTTGTAAAACATTACCAGCGAGGGTCTAGGTGGGTTAGGTTAGGTTATATTACGATATAGACGTATATAATGTGCCCGCCGAGAAGTAGGGGCCGACCCGCCAGGAATGTTGGAAAATACTACATCCGAGATGTTCAGTTGCCTTAGGTTAGGATATATAAATTTGTAGACGTATATAATGTCCGCACCGAGACGTACGGGAAGACATGAACGGGATTCTGTGAAACATTACCAGCAAGGGTCTAGATGGGTTAGGTTAGGTTATATTACGTTATAGACGTATATAAGGTTCCAACGGAGAAGTAGGGGCCGACCCGCCAGAAATTTTGGAAAATTCTACATCGAGATGTTAAGTTGCCTTAGGTTAGGATATGTAACGTTATAGACGTATATAATGTCCGCACCGAGACGTACGGGACGACACGACCGGGATTCTGTAAAACATTCCCAGCTAGGGGCTAGATGTGTTAGGTTAGGTTATATTACGTTATAGACGTATATAATGATCCCACCGAGAATTGGCGCCGGCCCGCCAGGAATGTTGTGAAATACTATATCCGAGATGTTGGGTTCCCTTAGGATAGGATATATAAAGTTATAGACGTATATGAGGTCCCCACGGAGAAGTACGGGCCGACACGACCGGGATTTTGTAAAACATTACCAGCGAGGGTCTAGATGGGTTAGGTTAGGTTATATTACGATATAGACGTATATAATGTGCCCGCCGAGAAGTAGGGGCCGACCCGCCAGGAATGTTGAAAAATACTACATCCGAGATGTTAGGTTCCCTTAGGTTAGGATATATAAATTTATAGACGTATATAATATCCGCACCGAGATGTACGGGCCGACACGACCGGGATTTTGTAAAACATTACCAGCGAGGGTCTAGATGGATTAGGTTAGGTTATATTACGATATAGACGTATATAATGTGCCCACCTAGAAGTAGGGGCCGACCCGCCAGGAATGTTGGAAAATACTACATCCGAGATGTTAGGTTCTCTTAGGTTAGGGTATATAACGTTATAGACGTATATAATGTCTCCACCGAGAAGTACGGGCAGACACGACCGGGATTTTGTAAAACATTACCAGCGATTGTCTAGATGGGTTAGGTTAGGTTATATTACGATATAGACCTATATAATGTGCCCACCGAGAAGTAGGGGCCGACCCGCCAGGAATGTTGAAAAATACTACATCCGAGATGTTAGGTTCCCTTAGGTTAGGATATATAAATTAATAGACGTATATAATGTCCGCACCGAGACGTACGGGAAGACATGAACGGGATTCTGTGAAACATTACCAGCGAGGGTCTAGGTGGGTTAGGTTAGGTTATATTACGATATAGACGTATATAATGTGCCCACCGAGAAGTAGGTGCCGACCCGCCAGGAATGTTGGAAAATACTACATCCGAGATATTAGGTTCCCTTAGGTTAGGATATATAAATTTATAGACGTATATAATGTCCGCACCGAGACGTACGGGAAGACATGAACGGGATTCTGTGAAACATTACCAGCGAGGGTCTAGGTGGGTTAGGTTAGGTTATATTACGATATAGACGTATATAATGTGCCCACCGAGAAGTAGGGGCCGACCCGCCAGGAATGTTGGAAAATACTACATCCGAGATGTTAGGTTTACTTAGGTTAGGATATATAACGTTATAGACGTATATAATGTCCTCACCGAGATGTACGGTCCGACACGACCGGGATTTTGTATAACATTACCAGCGAGGGTCTAGATGGGCTAGGTCAGGTTATATTACGATATAGACGTATATAATGTGCCCACCTAGAAGTAGGGGCCGACCCGCCAGGAATGTTGGAAAATACTATATCCGAGATGTTAGGTTCTCTTAGGTTAGGGTATATAACGTTATAGACGTATATAATGTCTCCACCGAGAAGTACGGGCAGACACGACCGGGATTTTGTAAAACATTACCAGCGATTGTCTAGATGGGTTAGGTTAGGTTATATTACGATATAGACCTATATAATGTGCCCACCGAGAAGAAGAGGCCGACCCGCCAGGAATGTTGGAAAATACTACATCCGAGATGTCAGGTTCACTTGGATTAGGATATATAACGTTATAGACGTATATAATGTCCGCACCGAGACGTACGGGACGACACGACCGGGATTCTGTAAAACATTCCCAGCTAGGGGCTAGATGCGTTAGGTTAGGTTATATTACGTTATAGACGTATATAATGATCCCACCGAGAAGTAGGGGCCGACCCGCCAGGAATGTTGGAAAATACTACATCCGAGATGTTAGGTTCCCTTAGGTTAGGATATATAAATTTATAGACGTATATAATGTCCGCACCGAGACGTACAGGAAGACAGGAACGGGATTCTGTGAAACATTACCAGCGAGGTTCTAGGTGGGTTAGGTTAGGTTATATAACGTTATAGGCGTATATAATGTCCTCACCGAGATGTACGGGCCGACACGACCGGGATTTTGTAAAACGTTACCAGCGAGGGCCTGGATGGGTTAGGTTAGGTTATATTACGATATAGACGTATATAATGTGCCCACTGAGAAGTAGGGGCCGACCCGCCAGGAATGTTGGAAAAAACTACATCCGAAATATTAGGTTCCCTTAGGTTAGGATATATAAATTAATAGACGTATATAATGTCCGCACCGAGACGTACGGGAAGACATGAACGGGATTCTGTGAAACATTACCAGCGAGGGTCTAGGTGCGTTAGGTTAGGTTATATTACGATATAGACGTATATAATGTGCCCACCGAGAAGTAGGGGCCGACCCGCCAGGAATGTTGGAAAATACTACATCCGAGATGTTAGGTTTACTTAGGTTAGGATATATAACGTTATAGACGTATATAATGTCCTCACCGAGATGTACGGTCCGACACGACCGGGATTTTGTATAACATTACCAGCGAGGGTCTAGATGGGCTAGGTCAGGTTATATTACGATATAGACGTATATAATGTGCCCACCTAGAAGTAGGGGCCGACCCGTCAGGAATGTTGGAAAATACTATATCCGAGATGTTAGGTTCTCTTAGGTTAGGGTATATAACGTTATAGACGTATATAATGTCTCCACCGAGAAGTACGGGCAGACACGACCGGGATTTTGTAAAACATTACCAGCGATTGTCTAGATGGGTTAGGTTAGGTTATATTACGATATAGACCTATATAATGTGCCCACCGAGAAGTAGAGGCCGACCCGCCAGGAATGTTGGAAAATACTACATCCGAGATGTTAGGTTCACTTGGATTAGGATATATAACGTTATAGACGTATATAATGTCCGCACCGAGACGTACGGGACGACACGACCGGGATTCTGTAAAACATTCCCAGCTAGGGGCTAGATGCGTTAGGTTAGGTTATATTACGTTATAGACGTATATAATGATCCCACCGAGAAGTAGGGGCCGACCCGCCAGGAATGTTGGAAAATACTACATCCGAGATGTTAGGTTCCCTTAGGTTAGGATATATAAATTTATAGACGTATATAATGTCCGCACCGAGACGTACAGGAAGACAGGAACGGGATTCTGTGAAACATTACCAGCGAGGTTCTAGGTGGGTTAGGTTAGGTTATATAACGTTATAGGCGTATATAATGTCCTCACCGAGATGTACGGGCCGACACGACCGGGATTTTGTAAAACATTACCAGCGAGGGCCTGGATGGGTTAGGTTAGGTTATATTACGATATAGACGTATATAATGTGCCCACCGAGAAGTAGGGGCCGACCCGCCAGGAATGTTGGAAAATACTACATCCGAGATGTTCGGTTCACTTAGGTTAGGATATATAAAGTTATAGACGTATATGAGGTCCCCACGGAAAAGTACGGGCCGACACGACCGGGATTTTGTAAAACATTACCAGCGAGGGTCTAGATGGGTTAGGTTAGGTTCTATTACGATATAGACGTATATAATGTGCCCACCTAGAAGTAGGGGCCGACCCGCCAGGAATGTTGGAAAATACTACATCCGAGATGTTAGGTTCTCTTAGGTTAGGGTATATAACGTTATAGACGTATATAATGTCTCCACCGAGAAGTACGGGCAGACACGACCGGGATTTTGTAAAACATTACCAGCGATTGTCTAGATGGGTTAGGTTAGGTTATATTACGATATAGACCTATATAATGTGCCCACCGAGAAGTAGGGGCCGACCCGCCAGGAATGTTGAAAAATACTACATCCGAGATGTTAGGTTCCCTTAGGTTAGGATATATAAATTAATAGACGTATATAATGTCCGCACCGAGACGTACGGGAAGACATGAACGGGATTCTGTGAAACATTACCAGCGAGGGTCTAGGTGGGTTAGGTTAGGTTATATTACGATATAGACGTATATAATGTGCCCACCGAGAAGTAGGTGCCGACCCGCCAGGAATGTTGGAAAATACTACATCCGAGATATTAGGTTCCCTTAGGTTAGGATATATAAATTTATAGACGTATATAATGTCCGCACCGAGACGTACGGGAAGACATGAACGGGATTCTGTGAAACATTACCAGCGAGGGTCTAGGTGGGTTAGGTTAGGTTATATTACGATATAGACGTATATAATGTGCCCACCGAGAAGTAGGGGCCGACCCGCCAGGAATGTTGGAAAATACTACATCCGAGATGTTAGGTTTACTTAGGTTAGGATATATAACGTTATAGACGTATATAATGTCCTCACCGAGATGTACGGTCCGACACGACCGGGATTTTGTATAACATTACCAGCGAGGGTCTAGATGGGCTAGGTCAGGTTATATTACGATATAGACGTATATAATGTGCCCACCTAGAAGTAGGGGCCGACCCGCCAGGAATGTTGGAAAATACTATATCCGAGATGTTAGGTTCTCTTAGGTTAGGGTATATAACGTTATAGACGTATATAATGTCTCCACCGAGAAGTACGGGCAGACACGACCGGGATTTTGTAAAACATTACCAGCGATTGTCTAGATGGGTTAGGTTAGGTTATATTACGATATAGACCTATATAATGTGCCCACCGAGAAGAAGAGGCCGACCCGCCAGGAATGTTGGAAAATACTACATCCGAGATGTTAGGTTCACTTGGATTAGGATATATAACGTTATAGACGTATATAATGTCCGCACCGAGACGTACGGGACGACACGACCGGGATTCTGTAAAACATTCCCAGCTAGGGGCTAGATGCGTTAGGTTAGGTTATATTACGTTATAGACGTATATAATGATCCCACCGAGAAGTAGGGGCCGACCCGCCAGGAATGTTGGAAAATACTACATCCGAGATGTTAGGTTCCCTTAGGTTAGGATATATAAATTTATAGACGTATATAATGTCCGCACCGAGACGTACAGGAAGACAGGAACGGGATTCTGTGAAACATTACCAGCGAGGTTCTAGGTGGGTTAGGTTAGGTTATATAACGTTATAGGCGTATATAATGTCCTCACCGAGATGTACGGGCCGACACGACCGGGATTTTGTAAAACGTTACCAGCGAGGGCCTGGATGGGTTAGGTTAGGTTATATTACGATATAGACGTATATAATGTGCCCACTGAGAAGTAGGGGCCGACCCGCCAGGAATGTTGGAAAAAACTACATCCGAAATATTAGGTTCCCTTAGGTTAGGATATATAAATTAATAGACGTATATAATGTCCGCACCGAGACGTACGGGAAGACATGAACGGGATTCTGTGAAACATTACCAGCGAGGGTCTAGGTGCGTTAGGTTAGGTTATATTACGATATAGACGTATATAATGTGCCCACCGAGAAGTAGGGGCCGACCCGCCAGGAATGTTGGAAAATACTACATCCGAGATGTTAGGTTTACTTAGGTTAGGATATATAACGTTATAGACGTATATAATGTCCTCACCGAGATGTACGGTCCGACACGACCGGGATTTTGTATAACATTACCAGCGAGGGTCTAGATGGGCTAGGTCAGGTTATATTACGATATAGACGTATATAATGTGCCCACCTAGAAGTAGGGGCCGACCCGTCAGGAATGTTGGAAAATACTATATCCGAGATGTTAGGTTCTCTTAGGTTAGGGTATATAACGTTATAGACGTATATAATGTCTCCACCGAGAAGTACGGGCAGACACGACCGGGATTTTGTAAAACATTACCAGCGATTGTCTAGATGGGTTAGGTTAGGTTATATTACGATATAGACCTATATAATGTGCCCACCGAGAAGTAGAGGCCGACCCGCCAGGAATGTTGGAAAATACTACATCCGAGATGTTAGGTTCACTTGGATTAGGATATATAACGTTATAGACGTATATAATGTCCGCACCGAGACGTACGGGACGACACGACCGGGATTCTGTAAAACATTCCCAGCTAGGGGCTAGATGCGTTAGGTTAGGTTATATTACGTTATAGACGTATATAATGATCCCACCGAGAAGTAGGGGCCGACCCGCCAGGAATGTTGGAAAATACTACATCCGAGATGTTAGGTTCCCTTAGGTTAGGATATATAAATTTATAGTCGTATATAATGTCCGCACCGAGACGTACAGGAAGACAGGAACGGGATTCTGTGAAACATTACCAGCGAGGTTCTAGGTGGGTTAGGTTAGGTTATATAACGTTATAGGCGTATATAATGTCCTCACCGAGATGTACGGGCCGACACGACCGGGATTTTGTAAAACATTACCAGCGAGGGCCTGGATGGGTTAGGTTAGGTTATATTACGATATAGACGTATATAATGTGCCCACTGAGAAGTAGGGGCCGACCCGCCAGGAATGTTGGAAAAAACTACATCCGAGATATTAGGTTCCCTTAGGTTAGGATATATAAATTAATAGACGTATATAATGTCCGCACCGAGACGTACGGGAAGACATGAACGGGATTCTGTGAAACATTACCAGCGAGGGTCTAGGTGGGTTAGGTTAGGTTATATTACGTTATAGACGTATATAATGTTCCCACCGAGAAGTAGGGGCCGACCCGCCAGGAATGTTGGAAAATACTACATCCGAGATGTTAAGCTGCCTTAGGATAGGATATATAAATTTATAGACGTATATAATGTCCGCACCGGGACGTACGGGAAGACATGAACGGGATTATGTGAAACATTACCAGCGAGGGTATAGGTGGGTTAGGTTAGGTTATATTACATTATAGACGTATATAATGTTCCCACCGAGAAGTAGGGGCCGAACCGCCAGAAATGATGGAAAATTCTACATCCGAGATGTTAAGTTGCCTTAGGTTAGGATATATAACGTTATAGTCGTATATAATGTCCGCACCGAGACGTACGGGACGACACGACCGGGATTCTGTAAAACATTCCCAGCTAGGGGCTAGATGTGTTAGGTTAGGTTATATTACGTTATAGACGTATATAATGATCCCACCGAGAAGTAGGGGCCGACCCGCCAGGAATGTTGGAAAATACTACATCCGAGATGTTAGGTTCCCCCAGGTTAGGATATATAAAGTTATAGACGTATACGAGGTCCCCACGGAAAAGTACGGGCCGACACGACCGGGATTTTGTAAAACATTACCAGCGAGTGTCTAGATGGGTTAGGTTAGGTTATATTACGATATAGACGTATATAATGTGCCCACCGAGAAGTAGGATCCGACCCGCCAGGAATGTTGGAAAATACTACATCCGTGATGTTAGGTTCTCTTAGGTTAGGATATATAACGTTATAGACGTAAATAATGTCCGCACCGAGACGTACGGGAAGACATGAATGGGATTCTGTGAAACATTACCAGCGAGGGTCTAGGTGGGTTAGGTTAGGTTATATTACGATATAGACGTATATAATGTGCCCACCGAGAAGCAGGGGCCGATCCGCCAGGAATGTTGGAAACTACTACATCTGAGATATTAGGTTCCCTTAGGTTAGGATATATAAATTTATAGACGTATATAATGTCCGCCCCGAGACGTACGGGAAGACATGAACGGGATTCTGTGAAACATTACCAGCGAGGGTCTAGGTGGGTTAGGTTAGGTTATATTACGATATACACGTATATAATGTGCCCACCGAGAAGTAGGGGCCGACCCGCCAGGAATGTTGGAAAATACTACATCCGAGATGTTCGGTTCACTTAGGTTAGGATATATAAAGTTATAGACGTATATGAGGTCCCCACGGAAAAGTACGGGCCGACACGACCGGGATTTTGTAAAACATTACCAGCGAGGGTCTAGATGGGTTAGGTTAGGTTATATTACGATATAGACGTATATAATGTGCCCACCTAGAAGTAGGGGCCGCCCCGCCAGGAATGTTGGAAAATACTACATCCGAGATGTTAGGTTCTCTTAGGTTAGGGTATATAACGTTATAGACGTATATAATGTCTCCACCGAGAAGTACGGGCAGACACGACCGGGATTTTGTAAAACATTACCAGCGATTGTCTAGATGGGTTAGGTTAGGTTATATTACGATATAGACCTATATAATGTGCCCACCGAGAAGTAGGGGCCGACCCGCCAGGAATGTTGAAAAATACTACATCCGAGATGTTAGGTTCCCTTAGGTTAGGATATATAAATTAATAGACGTATATAATGTCCGCACCGAGACGTACGGGAAGACATGAACGGGATTCTGTGAAACATTACCAGCGAGGGTCTAGGTGGGTTAGGTTAGGTTATATTACGATATAGACGTATATAATGTGCCCACCGAGAAGTAGGGGCCGACCCGCCAGGAATGTTGGAAAATACTACATCCGAGATATTAGGTTCCCTTAGGATAGGATATATAAAGTTATAGACGTATATGAGGTCCCCACGGAGAAGTACGGGCCGACACGACCGGGATTTTGTAAAACATTACCAGCGAGGGTCTAGATGGGTTAGGTTAGGTTATATTACGATATAGACGTATATAATGTCCCCACCTAGAAGTAGGGGCCGACCCGCCAGGAATGTTGGAAAATACTACATCCGAGATGTTAGGTTCCCTTAGGTTAGGATATATAAATTAATAGACGTATATAATGTCCGCACCGAGACGTACGGGAAGACGTGAACGGGATTCTGTGAAACATTACCAGCGAGGGTCTGAATGGGTTAGGTTAGGTTATATTACGATATAGACCTATATAATGTGCCCACCGAGAAGTAGGGGCCGACCCGCCAGGAATGTTGGAAAATACTACATCCGAGATGTTAGGTTCACTTAGGTTAGGATATATAACGTTATAGACGTATATAATGTCCTCACCGAGATGTACGGGCCGACACGACCGGGATTTTGTAAAACATTACCAGCGAGGATCTGGATGGGTTAGGTTAGGTTATATTACGATATAGACGTATAGAATGTGCCCACTGAGAAGTAGGGGCCGACCCGCCAGGAATGTTGGAAAATACTACATCCGAGATATTAGGTTCCCTTAGGTTAGGATATATAAATTAATAGACGTATATAATGTCCGCACCGAGACGTACGGGAAGACATGAACGGGATTCTGTGAAACATTACCAGCGAGGGTCTAGGTGGGTTAGGTTAGGTTATATTACGTTATAGACGTATATAATGTTCCAACCGAGAAGTAGGGGCCGACCCGCCAGGAATGTTGGAAAATACTACATCCGAGATGTTAGGTTCCCTCAGGATAGGATATATAAAGTTATAGACGTATATGAGGTCCCCAAGGAAAAGTACGGACCGACACGACCGGGATTTTGTAAAACATTACCAGCGAGGGTCTAGATGGGTTAGGTTAGGTTATATTACGATATAAACGTATATAATGTGCCCACCGAGGAGTAGGAGCCGACCCGCCAGGAATGTTGGAAAATACTACATCCGAGATGTTAAGTTGCCTTAGGTTAGGATATATAAATTTATAGACGTATTTAATGTCCGCACCGAGACGTACGGGAAGACATGAACGGGATTATGTGAAACATTACCAGCGAGGGTCTAGGTGGGTTAGGTTAGGTTATATTACGTTATAGACGTATATAATGTTCCCACCGAGAAGTAGGGACCGACCCGCCAGGAATGTTGGAAAATACTACATCCGAGATGTTAGGTTCACTTAGGTTAGGACATATAACGTTATAGACGTATATAATGTCCGCACCGAGACGTACGGGCCGACACGACCGGGATTTTGTAAAACATTACCAGCGAGGGTCTGGATGGGTTAGGTTAGGTTATATTACGATATAGACGTATATAATGTGCCCACTGAGAAGTAGGGGCCGACCCGCCAGGAATGTTGGAAAATACTACATCCGAGATGTTAGGTTCCCTTAGGTTAGGATATATAAATTCATAGACGTATATAATGTCCGCACCGAGACGTACAGGAAGACATGAACGGGATTCTGTGAAACATTACCAGCGAGGGTCTAGGTGTGTTAGGTTAGGTTATATTACGTTATAGACGTATATAATGTTCCAACCGAGAAGTAGGGGCCGACCCGCCAGGATTGTTGGAAAACACTACATCCGAGATGTTAGGTTCCCTCAGGATAGGATATATAAAGTTATAGACGTATATGAGGTCCCCAAGGAAAAGTACGGACCGACACGACCGGGATTTTGTAAAACATTACCAGCGAGGGTCTAGATGGGTTAGGTTAGGTTATATTACGATATAAACGTATATAATGTGCCCACCGAGGAGTAGGAGCCGACCCGCCAGGAATGTTGGAAAATACTACATCCGAGATGTTAAGTTGCCTTAGGTTAGGATATATAAATTTATAGACGTATATAATGTCCCCTCCGAGAAGTACGGGCAGACACGACCGGGATTTTGTAAAACATTACCAGCGAGGGTCTAGATGGGTTAGGTTAGGTTATATTACGATATAGACGGATATAATGTGCCCACCGAGAAGTAGGTGCCGACCCGCCAGGAATGTTGGAAAATACTACATCCGAGATATTAGTTTCCCTTAGGTTAGGATATATAAATTTATAGACGTATATAATGTCCGCACCGAGACGTACGGGAAGACATGAACGGGATTCTGTGAAACATTACCAGCGAGGGCCTAGGTGGGTTAGGTTAGGTTATATTACGATATAGACGTATATAATGTGCCCACCTAGAAGTAGGGGCCGACCCGCCAGGAATGTTGGAAAATACTACATCCGAGATGTTAGGTTCCCTTAGGTTAGGATATATAAATTAATAGACGTATATAATGTCCGCACCGAGACGTACGGGAAGACATGAACGGGATTCTGTGAAACATTACCAGCGAGGGTCTAGGTGGGTTAGGTTAGGTTATATTACGTTATAGACGTATATAATGTTCCAACCGAGAAGTAGGGGCCGACCCGCCAGGAATGTTGGAAAATACTACATCGAGATGTTAAGTTGCCTTAGGTTAGGATATATAACGTTATAGACGTATATAATGTCCGCACCGAGACGTACGGGACGACACGACCGGGATTCTGTAAAACATTCCCAGCTAAGGGCTAGATGTGTTAGGTTAGGTTATATTACGTTATAGACGTATATAATGATCCCACCGAGAATTGGCGCCGGCCCGCCAGGAATGTTGTGAAATACTATATCCGAGATGTTGGGTTCCCTTAGGATAGGATATATAAAGTTATAGACGTATATGAGGTCCCCACGGAGAAGTACGGGCCGACACGACCGGGATTTTGTAAAACATTACCAGCGAGGGTCTAGATGGGTTAGGTTAGGTTATATTACGATATAGACGTATATAATGTGCCCACCGAGAAGTAGGATCCGACCCGCCAGGAATGTTGGAAAATACTACATCCGTGATGTTAGGTTCCCTTAGGTTAGGATATATAAATTAATAGACGTATATAATGTCCGCACCGAGACGTACGGGAAGACGTGAACGGGATTCTGTGAAACATTACCAGCGAGGGTCTAGATGGGTTAGGTTAGGTTATATTACGATATAGACCTATATAATGTGCCCACCGAGAAGTAGGGGCCGACCCGCCAGGAATGTTGGAAAATACTACATCCGAGATGTTAGGTTCACTTAGGTTAGGATATATAACGTTATAGACGTATATAATGTCCTCACCGAGATGTACGGGCCGACACGACCGGGATTTTGTAAAACATTACCAGCGAGGGTCTGGATGGGTTAGGTTAGGTTATATTACGATATAGACGTATATAATGTGCCCACTGAGAAGTAGGGGCCGACCCGCCAGGAATGTTGGAAAATACTACATCCGAGATATTAGGTTCCCTTAGGTTAGGATATATAAATTAATAGACGTATATAATGTCCGCACCGAGACGTACGGGAAGACATGAACGGGATTCTGTGAAACATTACCAGCGAGGGTCTAGGTGGGTTAGGTTAGGTTATATTACGTTATAGACGTATATAATGTTCCAACCGAGAAGTAGGGGCCGACCCGCCAGGAATGTTGGAAAATACTACATCCGAGATGTTAGGTTCCCTCAGGATAGGATATATAAAGTTATAGACGTATATGAGGTCCCCAAGGAAAAGTACGGACCGACACGACCGGGATTTTGTAAAACATTACCAGCGAGGGTCTAGATGGGTTAGGTTAGGTTATATTACGATATAAACGTATATAATGTGCCCACCGAGGAGTAGGAGCCGACCCGCCAGGAATGTTGGAAAATACTACATCCGAGATGTTAAGTTGCCTTAGGTTAGGATATATAAATTTATAGACGTATTTAATGTCCGCACCGAGACGTACGGGAAGACATGAACGGGATTATGTGAAACATTACCAGCGAGGGTCTAGGTGGGTTAGGTTAGGTTATATTACGTTATAGACGTATATAATGTTCCCACCGAGAAGTAGGGACCGACCCGCCAGGAATGTTGGAAAATACTACATCCGAGATGTTAGGTTCACTTAGGTTAGGACATATAACGTTATAGACGTATATAATGTCCGCACCGAGACGTACGGGCCGACACGACCGGGATTTTGTAAAACATTACCAGCGAGGGTCTGGATGGGTTAGGTTAGGTTATATTACGATATAGACGTATATAATGTGCCCACTGAGAAGTAGGGGCCGACCCGCCAGGAATGTTGGAAAATACTACATCCGAGATGTTAGGTTCCCTTAGGTTAGGATATATAAATTCATAGACGTATATAATGTCCGCACCGAGACGTACAGGAAGACATGAACGGGATTCTGTGAAACATTACCAGCGAGGGTCTAGGTGTGTTAGGTTAGGTTATATTACGTTATAGACGTATATAATGTTCCAACCGAGAAGTAGGGGCCGACCCGCCAGGATTGTTGGAAAACACTACATCCGAGATGTTAGGTTCCCTCAGGATAGGATATATAAAGTTATAGACGTATATGAGGTCCCCAAGGAAAAGTACGGACCGACACGACCGGGATTTTGTAAAACATTACCAGCGAGGGTCTAGATGGGTTAGGTTAGGTTATATTACGATATAAACGTATATAATGTGCCCACCGAGGAGTAGGAGCCGACCCGCCAGGAATGTTGGAAAATACTACATCCGAGATGTTAAGTTGCCTTAGGTTAGGATATATAAATTTATAGACGTATATAATGTCCCCTCCGAGAAGTACGGGCAGACACGACCGGGATTTTGTAAAACATTACCAGCGAGGGTCTAGATGGGTTAGGTTAGGTTATATTACGATATAGACGGATATAATGTGCCCACCGAGAAGTAGGTGCCGACCCGCCAGGAATGTTGGAAAATACTACATCCGAGATATTAGTTTCCCTTAGGTTAGGATATATAAATTTATAGACGTATATAATGTCCGCACCGAGACGTACGGGAAGACATGAACGGGATTCTGTGAAACATTACCAGCGAGGGTCTAGGTGGGTTAGGTTAGGTTATATTACGATATAGACGTATATAATGTGCCCACCGAGAAGTAGGGGCCGACCCGCCAGGAATGTTGGAAAATACTACATCCGAGATGTTAGGTTTACTTAGGTTAGGATATATAACGTTATAGACGTATATAATGTCCTCACCGAGATGTACGGTCCGACACGACCGGGATTTTGTATAACATTACCAGCGAGGGTCTAGATGGGTTAGGTCAGGTTATATTACGATATAGACGTATATAATGTGCCCACCTAGAAGTAGGGGCCGACCCGCCAGGAATGTTGGAAAATACTACATCCGAGATGTTAGGTTCTCTTAGGTTAGGGTATATAACGTAATAGACGTATATAATGTCTCCACCGAGAAGTACGGGCAGACACGACCGGGATTTTGTAAAACATTACCAGCGATTGTCTAGATGGGTTAGGTTAGGTTATATTACGATATAGACCTATATAATGATCCCACCGAGAAGTAGGGGCCGACCCGCCAGGAATGTTGGAAAATACAACATCCGAGATGTTAGGTTCCCTTAGGTTAGGATATATAAATTTATAGACGTATATAATTTCCGCACCGAGACGTACGGGAAGACATGAACGGTATTCTGTGAAACATTACCAGCGAGGGTCTAGATGGGTTAGGTTCGGTTATATTACGTTATAGACGTATATAAGGTTCCAACGGAGAAGTAGGGGCCGACCCGCCAGAAATTTTGGAAAATTCTACATCGAGATGTTAAGTTGCCTTAGGTTAGGATATATAACGTTATAGACGTATATAATGTCCGCACCGAGACGTGCGGGAAGACATGAACGGGATTCTGTGAAACATTACCAGCGAGGGTCTAGGTGGGTTGGGTTAGGTTATATTACGTTATAGACGTATATCATGTTCCCACCGAGAAGTAGGGGCCGACCCGCCAGGAATGTTGGAAAATACTACATCCGAGATGTTAAGCTGCCTTAGGATAGGATATATAAATTTATAGACGTATATAATGTCCGCACCGAGACGTACGGGAAGACATGAACGGGATTATGTGAAACATTACCAGCGAGGGTCTAGGTGGGTTAGGTTAGGTTATATTACATTATAGACGTATATAGTGTTCCCACCGAGAAGTAGGGGCCGAACCGCCAGAAATGATGGAAAATTCTACATCCGAGATGTTAAGTTGCCTTAGGTTAGGATATATAACGTTATAGACGTAAATAATGTCCGCACCGAGACGTACGGGAAGACATGAATGGGATTCTGTGAAACATTACCAGCGAGAGTCTAGGTGGGTTAGGTTAGGTTATATTACGATATAGACGTATATAATGTGCCCACCGAGAAGCAGGGGCCGATCCGCCAGGAATGTTGGAAACTACTACATCTGAGATATTAGGTTCCCTTAGGTTAGGATATATAAATTTATAGACGTATATAATGTCCGCACCGAGACATGCGGGAAGACATGAACGGGATTCTGTGAAACATTACCAGCGAGGGTCTAGGTGGGTTAGGTTAGGTTATATTACGATATAGACGTATATAATGTGCCCACCGAGAAGTAGGGGCCGACCCGCCAGGAATGTTGGAAAATACTACATCCGAGATGTTCGGTTCACTTAGGTTAGGATATTTAAAGTTATAGACGTATATGAGGTCCCCACGGAAAAGTACGGGCCGACACGACCGGGATTTTGTAAAACATTACCAGCGAGGGTCTAGATGGGTTAGGTTAGGTTATATTACGATATAGACGTATATAATGTGCCCGCCGAGAAGTAGGGGCCGACCCGCCAGGAATGTTGAAAAATACTACATCCGAGATGTTAGGTTCCCTTAGGTTAGGATATATAAATTTATAGACGTATATAATGTCCGCACCGAGACGTACAGGAAGACATGAACGGGATTCTGTGAAACATTACCAGCTAGGGGCTAGATGTGTTATGTTAGGTTATATTACGTTATAGACGTATATAATGATCCCACCGAGAATTGGCGCCGACCCGCCAGGAATGTTGTGAAATACTACATCCGAGATGTTAGGTTCCCTTAGGTTAGGATATATAAATTTATAGACGTATATAATATCCGCACCGAAATGTACGGGCCGACACGACCGGGATTTTGTAAAACATTACCAGCGAGGGTCTAGATGGGTTAGGTTAGGTTATATTACGATATAGACGTATATAATGTGCACACCGAGAAGTAGGAGCCGACCCGCCAGGAATGTTGGAAAATACTACATCCGAGATGTTAGGTTCTCTTAGGTTAGGGTATATAACGTTATAGACGTATATAATGTGCCCACCGAGAAGTAGGGGCCGACCCGCCAGGATTGTTGGAAAACACTACATCCGAGATGTTAGGTTCCCTCAGGTTAGGATATATAAAGTTATAGACGTATATGGGGTCCCCACGGAAAAGTGCGGGCCGACACGACCGGGATTTTGTAAAACATTCCCAGCGAGGGTCTAGATGGGTTAGGTTAGGTTATATTACGATATAGACCTATATAATGTGCCCACCGAGAAGTAGGGGCCGACCCGCCAGGTATGTTGAAAAATACTACATCCGAGATGTTAGGTTCCCTTAGGTTAGGATATATAAATTTATAGACGTATATAATGTCCGCACCGGGACGTACGGGAAGACATGAACGGGATTATGTGAAACATTACCAGCGAGGGTCTAGGTGGGTTAGGTTAGGTTATATTACATTATAGACGTATATAATGTTCCCACCGAGAAGTGGGGGCCGAACCGCCAGAAATGATGGAAAATTCTACATCCGAGATGTTAAGTTGCCTTAGGTTAGGATATATAACGTTATAGACGTATATAATGTCCGCACCGAGACGTACGGGACGACACGACCGGGATTCTGTAAAACATTCCCAGCTAGGGGCTAGATGTGTTAGGTTAGGTTATATTACGTTATAGACGTATATAATGATCCCACCGAGAAGTAGGGGCCGACCCGCCAGGAATGTTGGAAAATACTACATCCGAGATGTTAGGTTCCCTCAGGTTAGGATATATAAAGTTATAGACGTATACGAGGTCCCCACGGAAAAGTACGGGCCGACACGACCGGGATTTTGTAAAACATTACCAGCGAGTGTCTAGATGGGTTAGGTTAGGTTATATTACGATATAGACCTATATAATGTGCCCACCGAGAAGTAGGGGCCGACCCGCCAGGAATGTTGGAAAATACTACATCCGAGATGTTAGGTTCCCTCAGGTTAGGATATATAAAGTTATAGACGTATACGAGGTCCCCACGGAAAAGTACGGGCCGACACGACCGGGATTTTGTAAAACATTACCAGCGAGTGTCTAGATGGGTTAGGTTAGGTTATATTACGATATAGACGTATATAATGTGCCCACCGAGAAGTAGGATCCGACCCGCCAGGAATGTTGGAAATTACTACATCCGTGATGTTAGGTTCCCTTGGGTTAGGATATATAAATTAATAGACGTATATAATGTCCGCACCGAGACGTACGGGAAGACGTGAACGGGATTCTGTGAAACATTACCAGCGAGGGTCTAGATGGGTTAGGTTAGGTTATATTACGATATAGACCTATATAATGTGCCCACCGAGAAGTAGGGGCCGACCCGCCAGGAATGTTGGAAAATACTACATCCGAGATGTTAGGTTCACTTAGGTTAGGATATATAACGTTATAGACGTATATAATGTCCTCACCGAGATGTACGGGCCGACACGACCGGGATTTTGTAAAACATTACCAGCGAGGGTCTGGATGGGTTAGGTTAGGTTATATTACGATATAGACGTATATAATGTGCCCACTGAGAAGTAGGGGCCGACCCGCCAGGAATGTTGGAAAATACTACATCCGAGATATTAGGTTCCCTTAGGTTAGGATATATAAATTAATAGACGTATATAATGTCCGCACCGAGACGTACGGGAAGACATGAACGGGATTCTGTGAAACATTACCAGCGAGGGTCTAGGTGGGTTAGGTTAGGTTATATTACGTTATAGACGTATATAATGTTCCAACCGAGAAGTAGGGGCCGACCCGCCAGGAATGTTGGAAAATACTACATCCGAGATGTTAGGTTCCCTCAGGATAGGATATATAAAGTTATAGACGTATATGAGGTCCCCAAGGAAAAGTACGGACCGACACGACCGGGATTTTGTAAAACATTACCAGCGAGGGTCTAGATGGGTTAGGTTAGGTTATATTACGATATAAACGTATATAATGTGCCCACCGAGGAGTAGGAGCCGACCCGCCAGGAATGTTGGAAAATACTACATCCGAGATGTTAAGTTGCCTTAGGTTAGGATATATAAATTTATAGACGTATTTAATGTCCGCACCGAGACGTACGGGAAGACATGAACGGGATTATGTGAAACATTACCAGCGAGGGTCTAGGTGGGTTAGGTTAGGTTATATTACGTTATAGACGTATATAATGTTCCCACCGAGAAGTAGGGACCGACCCGCCAGGAATGTTGGAAAATACTACATCCGAGATGTTAGGTTCACTTAGGTTAGGACATATAACGTTATAGACGTATATAATGTCCGCACCGAGACGTACGGGCCGACACGACCGGGATTTTGTAAAACATTACCAGCGAGGGTCTGGATGGGTTAGGTTAGGTTATATTACGATATAGACGTATATAATGTGCCCACTGAGAAGTAGGGGCCGACCCGCCAGGAATGTTGGAAAATACTACATCCGAGATGTTAGGTTCCCTTAGGTTAGGATATATAAATTCATAGACGTATATAATGTCCGCACCGAGACGTACAGGAAGACATGAACGGGATTCTGTGAAACATTACCAGCGAGGGTCTAGGTGTGTTAGGTTAGGTTATATTACGTTATAGACGTATATAATGTTCCAACCGAGAAGTAGGGGCCGACCCGCCAGGATTGTTGGAAAACACTACATCCGAGATGTTAGGTTCCCTCAGGATAGGATATATAAAGTTATAGACGTATATGAGGTCCCCAAGGAAAAGTACGGACCGACACGACCGGGATTTTGTAAAACATTACCAGCGAGGGTCTAGATGGGTTAGGTTAGGTTATATTACGATATAAACGTATATAATGTGCCCACCGAGGAGTAGGAGCCGACCCGCCAGGAATGTTGGAAAATACTACATCCGAGATGTTAAGTTGCCTTAGGTTAGGATATATAAATTTATAGACGTATATAATGTCCCCTCCGAGAAGTACGGGCAGACACGACCGGGATTTTGTAAAACATTACCAGCGAGGGTCTAGATGGGTTAGGTTAGGTTATATTACGATATAGACGGATATAATGTGCCCACCGAGAAGTAGGTGCCGACCCGCCAGGAATGTTGGAAAATACTACATCCGAGATATTAGTTTCCCTTAGGTTAGGATATATAAATTTATAGACGTATATAATGTCCGCACCGAGACGTACGGGAAGACATGAACGGGATTCTGTGAAACATTACCAGCGAGGGTCTAGGTGGGTTAGGTTAGGTTATATTACGATATAGACGTATATAATGTGCCCACCGAGAAGTAGGGGCCGACCCGCCAGGAATGTTGGAAAATACTACATCCGAGATGTTAGGTTTACTTAGGTTAGGATATATAACGTTATAGACGTATATAATGTCCTCACCGAGATGTACGGTCCGACACGACCGGGATTTTGTATAACATTACCAGCGAGGGTCTAGATGGGTTAGGTCAGGTTATATTACGATATAGACGTATATAATGTGCCCACCTAGAAGTAGGGGCCGACCCGCCAGGAATGTTGGAAAATACTACATCCGAGATGTTAGGTTCTCTTAGGTTAGGGTATATAACGTAATAGACGTATATAATGTCTCCACCGAGAAGTACGGGCAGACACGACCGGGATTTTGTAAAACATTACCAGCGATTGTCTAGATGGGTTAGGTTAGGTTATATTACGATATAGACCTATATAATGATCCCACCGAGAAGTAGGGGCCGACCCGCCAGGAATGTTGGAAAATACAACATCCGAGATGTTAGGTTCCCTTAGGTTAGGATATATAAATTTATAGACGTATATAATTTCCGCACCGAGACGTACGGGAAGACATGAACGGGATTCTGTGAAACATTACCAGCGAGGGTCTAGATGGGTTAGGTTCGGTTATATTACGTTATAGACGTATATAAGGTTCCAACGGAGAAGTAGGGGCCGACCCGCCAGAAATTTTGGAAAATTCTACATCGAGATGTTAAGTTGCCTTAGGTTAGGATATATAACGTTATAGACGTATATAATGTCCGCACCGAGACGTGCGGGAAGACATGAACGGGATTCTGTGAAACATTACCAGCGAGGGTCTAGGTGGGTTGGGTTAGGTTATATTACGTTATAGACGTATATAATGTTCCCACCGAGAAGTAGGGGCCGACCCGCCAGGAATGTTGGAAAATACTACATCCGAGATGTTAAGCTGCCTTAGGATAGGATATATAAATTTATAGACGTATATAATGTCCGCACCGGGACGTACGGGAAGACATGAACGGGATTATGTGAAACATTACCAGCGAGGGTCTAGGTGGGTTAGGTTAGGTTATATTACATTATAGACGTATATAATGTTCCCACCGAGAAGTGGGGGCCGAACCGCCAGAAATGATGGAAAATTCTACATCCGAGATGTTAAGTTGCCTTAGGTTAGGATATATAACGTTATAGACGTATATAATGTCCGCACCGAGACGTACGGGACGACACGACCGGGATTCTGTAAAACATTCCCAGCTAGGGGCTAGATGTGTTAGGTTAGGTTATATTACGTTATAGACGTATATAATGATCCCACCGAGAAGTAGGGGCCGACCCGCCAGGAATGTTGGAAAATACTACATCCGAGATGTTAGGTTCCCTCAGGTTAGGATATATAAAGTTATAGACGTATACGAGGTCCCCACGGAAAAGTACGGGCCGACACGACCGGGATTTTGTAAAACATTACCAGCGAGTGTCTAGATGGGTTAGGTTAGGTTATATTACGATATAGACGTATATAATGTGCCCACCGAGAAGTACGATCCGACCCGCCAGGAATGTTGGAAAATACTACATCCGTGATGTTAGGTTCTCTTAGGTTAGGATATATAACGTTATAGACGTAAATAATGTCCGCACCGAGACGTACGGGAAGACATGAATGGGATTCTGTGAAACATTACCAGCGAGGGTCTAGGTGGGTTAGGTTAGGTTATATTACGATATAGACGTATATAATGTGCCCACCGAGAAGCAGGGGCCGATCCGCCAGGAATGTTGGAAAAAACTACATCTGAGATATTAGGTTCCCTTAGGTTAGGATATATAAATTTATAGACGTATATAATGTCCGCACCGAGACGTACGGGAAGACATGAACGGGATTATGTGAAACATTACCAGCGAGGGTCTAGGTGGGTTAGGTTAGGTTATATTACGTTATAGACGTATATAATGTTCCAACCGAGAAGTAGGGGCCGACCCGCCAGGAATGTTGGAAAATACTACATCCGAGATGTTAGGTTCCCTCAGGATAGGATATATAAAGTTATAGACGTATATGAGGTCCCCAAGGAAAAGTACGGACCGACACGACCGGGATTTTGTAAAACATTACCAGCGAGGGTCTAGATGGGTTAGGTTAGGTTATATTACGATATAAACGTATATAATGTGCCCACCGAGGAGTAGGAGCCGACCCGCCAGGAATGTTGGAAAATACTACATCCGAGATGTTAAGTTGCCTTAGGTTAGGATATATAAATTTATAGACGTATTTAATGTCCGCACCGAGACGTACGGGAAGACATGAACGGGATTATGTGAAACATTACCAGCGAGGGTCTAGGTGGGTTAGGTTAGGTTATATTACGTTATAGACGTATATAATGTTCCCACCGAGAAGTAGGAACCGACCCGCCAGGAATGTTGGAAAATACTACATCCGAGATGTTAGGTTCACTTAGGTTAGGACATATAACGTTATAGACGTATATAATGTCCGCACCGAGACGTACGGGCCGACACGACCGGGATTTTGTAAAACATTACCAGCGAGGGTCTGGATGGGTTAGGTTAGGTTATATTACGATATAGACGTATATAATGTGCCCACTGAGAAGTAGGGGCCGACCCGCCAGGAATGTTGGAAAATACTACATCCGAGATGTTAGGTTCCCTTAGGTTAGGATATATAAATTCATAGACGTATATAATGTCCGCACCGAGACGTACAGGAAGACATGAACGGGATTCTGTGAAACATTACCAGCGAGGGTCTAGGTGTGTTAGGTTAGGTTATATTACGTTATAGACGTATATAATGTTCCAACCGAGAAGTAGGGGCCGACCCGCCAGGATTGTTGGAAAACACTACATCCGAGATGTTAGGTTCCCTCAGGATAGGATATATAAAGTTATAGACGTATATGAGGTCCCCAAGGAAAAGTACGGACCGACACGACCGGGATTTTGTAAAACATTACCAGCGAGGGTCTAGATGGGTTAGGTTAGGTTATATTACGATATAAACGTATATAATGTGCCCACCGAGGAGTAGGAGCCGACCCGCCAGGAATGTTGGAAAATACTACATCCGAGATGTTAAGTTGCCTTAGGTTAGGATATATAAATTTATAGACGTATATAATGTCCCCTCCGAGAAGTACGGGCAGACACGACCGGGATTTTGTAAAACATTACCAGCGAGGGTCTAGATGGGTTAGGTTAGGTTATATTACGATATAGACGGATATAATGTGCCCACCGAGAAGTAGGTGCCGACCCGCCAGGAATGTTGGAAAATACTACATCCGAGATATTAGTTTCCCTTAGGTTAGGATATATAAATTTATAGACGTATATAATGTCCGCACCGAGACGTACGGGAAGACATGAACGGGATTCTGTGAAACATTACCAGCGAGGGTCTAGGTGGGTTAGGTTAGGTTATATTACGATATAGACGTATATAATGTGCCCACCGAGAAGTAGGGGCCGACCCGCCAGGAATGTTGGAAAATACTACATCCGAGATGTTAGGTTTACTTAGGTTAGGATATATAACGTTATAGACGTATATAATGTCCTCACCGAGATGTACGGTCCGACACGACCGGGATTTTGTATAACATTACCAGCGAGGGTCTAGATGGGTTAGGTCAGGTTATATTACGATATAGACGTATATAATGTGCCCACCTAGAAGTAGGGGCCGACCCGCCAGGAATGTTGGAAAATACTACATCCGAGATGTTAGGTTCTCTTAGGTTAGGGTATATAACGTAATAGACGTATATAATGTCTCCACCGAGAAGTACGGGCAGACACGACCGGGATTTTGTAAAACATTACCAGCGATTGTCTAGATGGGTTAGGTTAGGTTATATTACGATATAGACCTATATAATGATCCCACCGAGAAGTAGGGGCCGACCCGCCAGGAATGTTGGAAAATACAACATCCGAGATGTTAGGTTCCCTTAGGTTAGGATATATAAATTTATAGACGTATATAATTTCCGCACCGAGACGTACGGGAAGACATGAACGGTATTCTGTGAAACATTACCAGCGAGGGTCTAGATGGGTTAGGTTCGGTTATATTACGTTATAGACGTATATAAGGTTCCAACGGAGAAGTAGGGGCCGACCCGCCAGAAATTTTGGAAAATTCTACATCGAGATGTTAAGTTGCCTTAGGTTAGGATATATAACGTTATAGACGTATATAATGTCCGCACCGAGACGTGCGGGAAGACATGAACGGGATTCTGTGAAACATTACCAGCGAGGGTCTAGGTGGGTTGGGTTAGGTTATATTACGTTATAGACGTATATCATGTTCCCACCGAGAAGTAGGGGCCGACCCGCCAGGAATGTTGGAAAATACTACATCCGAGATGTTAAGCTGCCTTAGGATAGGATATATAAATTTATAGACGTATATAATGTCCGCACCGAGACGTACGGGAAGACATGAACGGGATTATGTGAAACATTACCAGCGAGGGTCTAGGTGGGTTAGGTTAGGTTATATTACATTATAGACGTATATAGTGTTCCCACCGAGAAGTAGGGGCCGAACCGCCAGAAATGATGGAAAATTCTACATCCGAGATGTTAAGTTGCCTTAGGTTAGGATATATAACGTTATAGACGTAAATAATGTCCGCACCGAGACGTACGGGAAGACATGAATGGGATTCTGTGAAACATTACCAGCGAGAGTCTAGGTGGGTTAGGTTAGGTTATATTACGATATAGACGTATATAATGTGCCCACCGAGAAGCAGGGGCCGATCCGCCAGGAATGTTGGAAACTACTACATCTGAGATATTAGGTTCCCTTAGGTTAGGATATATAAATTTATAGACGTATATAATGTCCGCACCGAGACATGCGGGAAGACATGAACGGGATTCTGTGAAACATTACCAGCGAGGGTCTAGGTGGGTTAGGTTAGGTTATATTACGATATAGACGTATATAATGTGCCCACCGAGAAGTAGGGGCCGACCCGCCAGGAATGTTGGAAAATACTACATCCGAGATGTTCGGTTCACTTAGGTTAGGATATTTAAAGTTATAGACGTATATGAGGTCCCCACGGAAAAGTACGGGCCGACACGACCGGGATTTTGTAAAACATTACCAGCGAGGGTCTAGATGGGTTAGGTTAGGTTATATTACGATATAGACGTATATAATGTGCCCGCCGAGAAGTAGGGGCCGACCCGCCAGGAATGTTGAAAAATACTACATCCGAGATGTTAGGTTCCCTTAGGTTAGGATATATAAATTTATAGACGTATATAATGTCCGCACCGAGACGTACAGGAAGACATGAACGGGATTCTGTGAAACATTACCAGCTAGGGGCTAGATGTGTTATGTTAGGTTATATTACGTTATAGACGTATATAATGATCCCACCGAGAATTGGCGCCGACCCGCCAGGAATGTTGTGAAATACTACATCCGAGATGTTAGGTTCCCTTAGGTTAGGATATATAAATTTATAGACGTATATAATATCCGCACCGAAATGTACGGGCCGACACGACCGGGATTTTGTAAAACATTACCAGCGAGGGTCTAGATGGGTTAGGTTAGGTTATATTACGATATAGACGTATATAATGTGCACACCGAGAAGTAGGAGCCGACCCGCCAGGAATGTTGGAAAATACTACATCCGAGATGTTAGGTTCTCTTAGGTTAGGGTATATAACGTTATAGACGTATATAATGTGCCCACCGAGAAGTAGGGGCCGACCCGCCAGGATTGTTGGAAAACACTACATCCGAGATGTTAGGTTCCCTCAGGTTAGGATATATAAAGTTATAGACGTATATGGGGTCCCCACGGAAAAGTGCGGGCCGACACGACCGGGATTTTGTAAAACATTCCCAGCGAGGGTCTAGATGGGTTAGGTTAGGTTATATTACGATATAGACCTATATAATGTGCCCACCGAGAAGTAGGGGCCGACCCGCCAGGTATGTTGAAAAATACTACATCCGAGATGTTAGGTTCCCTTAGGTTAGGATATATAAATTTATAGACGTATATAATGTCCGCACCGGGACGTACGGGAAGACATGAACGGGATTATGTGAAACATTACCAGCGAGGGTCTAGGTGGGTTAGGTTAGGTTATATTACATTATAGACGTATATAATGTTCCCACCGAGAAGTGGGGGCCGAACCGCCAGAAATGATGGAAAATTCTACATCCGAGATGTTAAGTTGCCTTAGGTTAGGATATATAACGTTATAGACGTATATAATGTCCGCACCGAGACGTACGGGACGACACGACCGGGATTCTGTAAAACATTCCCAGCTAGGGGCTAGATGTGTTAGGTTAGGTTATATTACGTTATAGACGTATATAATGATCCCACCGAGAAGTAGGGGCCGACCCGCCAGGAATGTTGGAAAATACTACATCCGAGATGTTAGGTTCCCTCAGGTTAGGATATATAAAGTTATAGACGTATACGAGGTCCCCACGGAAAAGTACGGGCCGACACGACCGGGATTTTGTAAAACATTACCAGCGAGTGTCTAGATGGGTTAGGTTAGGTTATATTACGATATAGACCTATATAATGTGCCCACCGAGAAGTAGGGGCCGACCCGCCAGGAATGTTGGAAAATACTACATCCGAGATGTTAGGTTCCCTCAGGTTAGGATATATAAAGTTATAGACGTATACGAGGTCCCCACGGAAAAGTACGGGCCGACACGACCGGGATTTTGTAAAACATTACCAGCGAGTGTCTAGATGGGTTAGGTTAGGTTATATTACGATATAGACGTATATAATGTGCCCACCGAGAAGTAGGATCCGACCCGCCAGGAATGTTGGAAATTACTACATCCGTGATGTTAGGTTCCCTTGGGTTAGGATATATAAATTAATAGACGTATATAATGTCCGCACCGAGACGTACGGGAAGACGTGAACGGGATTCTGTGAAACATTACCAGCGAGGGTCTAGATGGGTTAGGTTAGGTTATATTACGATATAGACCTATATAATGTGCCCACCGAGAAGTAGGGGCCGACCCGCCAGGAATGTTGGAAAATACTACATCCGAGATGTTAGGTTCACTTAGGTTAGGATATATAACGTTATAGACGTATATAATGTCCTCACCGAGATGTACGGGCCGACACGACCGGGATTTTGTAAAACATTACCAGCGAGGGTCTGGATGGGTTAGGTTAGGTTATATTACGATATAGACGTATATAATGTGCCCACTGAGAAGTAGGGGCCGACCCGCCAGGAATGTTGGAAAATACTACATCCGAGATATTAGGTTCCCTTAGGTTAGGATATATAAATTAATAGACGTATATAATGTCCGCACCGAGACGTACGGGAAGACATGAACGGGATTCTGTGAAACATTACCAGCGAGGGTCTAGGTGGGTTAGGTTAGGTTATATTACGTTATAGACGTATATAATGTTCCAACCGAGAAGTAGGGGCCGACCCGCCAGGAATGTTGGAAAATACTACATCCGAGATGTTAGGTTCCCTCAGGATAGGATATATAAAGTTATAGACGTATATGAGGTCCCCAAGGAAAAGTACGGACCGACACGACCGGGATTTTGTAAAACATTACCAGCGAGGGTCTAGATGGGTTAGGTTAGGTTATATTACGATATAAACGTATATAATGTGCCCACCGAGGAGTAGGAGCCGACCCGCCAGGAATGTTGGAAAATACTACATCCGAGATGTTAAGTTGCCTTAGGTTAGGATATATAAATTTATAGACGTATTTAATGTCCGCACCGAGACGTACGGGAAGACATGAACGGGATTATGTGAAACATTACCAGCGAGGGTCTAGGTGGGTTAGGTTAGGTTATATTACGTTATAGACGTATATAATGTTCCCACCGAGAAGTAGGGACCGACCCGCCAGGAATGTTGGAAAATACTACATCCGAGATGTTAGGTTCACTTAGGTTAGGACATATAACGTTATAGACGTATATAATGTCCGCACCGAGACGTACGGGCCGACACGACCGGGATTTTGTAAAACATTACCAGCGAGGGTCTGGATGGGTTAGGTTAGGTTATATTACGATATAGACGTATATAATGTGCCCACTGAGAAGTAGGGGCCGACCCGCCAGGAATGTTGGAAAATACTACATCCGAGATGTTAGGTTCCCTTAGGTTAGGATATATAAATTCATAGACGTATATAATGTCCGCACCGAGACGTACAGGAAGACATGAACGGGATTCTGTGAAACATTACCAGCGAGGGTCTAGGTGTGTTAGGTTAGGTTATATTACGTTATAGACGTATATAATGTTCCAACCGAGAAGTAGGGGCCGACCCGCCAGGATTGTTGGAAAACACTACATCCGAGATGTTAGGTTCCCTCAGGATAGGATATATAAAGTTATAGACGTATATGAGGTCCCCAAGGAAAAGTACGGACCGACACGACCGGGATTTTGTAAAACATTACCAGCGAGGGTCTAGATGGGTTAGGTTAGGTTATATTACGATATAAACGTATATAATGTGCCCACCGAGGAGTAGGAGCCGACCCGCCAGGAATGTTGGAAAATACTACATCCGAGATGTTAAGTTGCCTTAGGTTAGGATATATAAATTTATAGACGTATATAATGTCCCCTCCGAGAAGTACGGGCAGACACGACCGGGATTTTGTAAAACATTACCAGCGAGGGTCTAGATGGGTTAGGTTAGGTTATATTACGATATAGACGGATATAATGTGCCCACCGAGAAGTAGGTGCCGACCCGCCAGGAATGTTGGAAAATACTACATCCGAGATATTAGTTTCCCTTAGGTTAGGATATATAAATTTATAGACGTATATAATGTCCGCACCGAGACGTACGGGAAGACATGAACGGGATTCTGTGAAACATTACCAGCGAGGGTCTAGGTGGGTTAGGTTAGGTTATATTACGATATAGACGTATATAATGTGCCCACCGAGAAGTAGGGG
The DNA here is from genome assembly GCA_963969225.1 of Xylocopa violacea. Classification (NCBI taxonomy): domain Eukaryota; kingdom Metazoa; phylum Arthropoda; class Insecta; order Hymenoptera; family Apidae; genus Xylocopa; species Xylocopa violacea. The sequence continues at coordinate 227,604 of CAXAJV010001193.1, forward strand.
CCGACCCGCCAGGAATGTTGGAAAATACTACATCCGAGATGTTAGGTTTACTTAGGTTAGGATATATAACGTTATAGACGTATATAATGTCCTCACCGAGATGTACGGTCCGACACGACCGGGATTTTGTATAACATTACCAGCGAGGGTCTAGATGGGTTAGGTCAGGTTATATTACGATATAGACGTATATAATGTGCCCACCTAGAAGTAGGGGCCGACCCGCCAGGAATGTTGGAAAATACTACATCCGAGATGTTAGGTTCTCTTAGGTTAGGGTATATAACGTAATAGACGTATATAATGTCTCCACCGAGAAGTACGGGCAGACACGACCGGGATTTTGTAAAACATTACCAGCGATTGTCTAGATGGGTTAGGTTAGGTTATATTACGATATAGACCTATATAATGATCCCACCGAGAAGTAGGGGCCGACCCGCCAGGAATGTTGGAAAATACAACATCCGAGATGTTAGGTTCCCTTAGGTTAGGATATATAAATTTATAGACGTATATAATTTCCGCACCGAGACGTACGGGAAGACATGAACGGGATTCTGTGAAACATTACCAGCGAGGGTCTAGATGGGTTAGGTTCGGTTATATTACGTTATAGACGTATATAAGGTTCCAACGGAGAAGTAGGGGCCGACCCGCCAGAAATTTTGGAAAATTCTACATCGAGATGTTAAGTTGCCTTAGGTTAGGATATATAACGTTATAGACGTATATAATGTCCGCACCGAGACGTGCGGGAAGACATGAACGGGATTCTGTGAAACATTACCAGCGAGGGTCTAGGTGGGTTGGGTTAGGTTATATTACGTTATAGACGTATATAATGTTCCCACCGAGAAGTAGGGGCCGACCCGCCAGGAATGTTGGAAAATACTACATCCGAGATGTTAAGCTGCCTTAGGATAGGATATATAAATTTATAGACGTATATAATGTCCGCACCGGGACGTACGGGAAGACATGAACGGGATTATGTGAAACATTACCAGCGAGGGTCTAGGTGGGTTAGGTTAGGTTATATTACATTATAGACGTATATAATGTTCCCACCGAGAAGTGGGGGCCGAACCGCCAGAAATGATGGAAAATTCTACATCCGAGATGTTAAGTTGCCTTAGGTTAGGATATATAACGTTATAGACGTATATAATGTCCGCACCGAGACGTACGGGACGACACGACCGGGATTCTGTAAAACATTCCCAGCTAGGGGCTAGATGTGTTAGGTTAGGTTATATTACGTTATAGACGTATATAATGATCCCACCGAGAAGTAGGGGCCGACCCGCCAGGAATGTTGGAAAATACTACATCCGAGATGTTAGGTTCCCTCAGGTTAGGATATATAAAGTTATAGACGTATACGAGGTCCCCACGGAAAAGTACGGGCCGACACGACCGGGATTTTGTAAAACATTACCAGCGAGTGTCTAGATGGGTTAGGTTAGGTTATATTACGATATAGACGTATATAATGTGCCCACCGAGAAGTACGATCCGACCCGCCAGGAATGTTGGAAAATACTACATCCGTGATGTTAGGTTCTCTTAGGTTAGGATATATAACGTTATAGACGTAAATAATGTCCGCACCGAGACGTACGGGAAGACATGAATGGGATTCTGTGAAACATTACCAGCGAGGGTCTAGGTGGGTTAGGTTAGGTTATATTACGATATAGACGTATATAATGTGCCCACCGAGAAGCAGGGGCCGATCCGCCAGGAATGTTGGAAAAAACTACATCTGAGATATTAGGTTCCCTTAGGTTAGGATATATAAATTTATAGACGTATATAATGTCCGCACCGAGACGTACGGGAAGACATGAACGGGATTCTGTGAAACATTACCAGCGAGGGTCTAGGTGGGTTAGGTTAGGTTATATTACGATATAGACGTATATAATGTGCCCACCGAGAAGTAGGGGCCGACCCGCCAGGAATGTTGGAAAATACTACATCCGAGATGTTCGGTTCACTTAGGTTAGGATATATAAAGTTATAGACGTATATGAGGTCCCCACGGAAAAGTACGGGCCGACACGACCGGGATTTTGTAAAACATTACCAGCGAGGGTCTAGATGGGTTAGGTTAGGTTATATTACGATACAGACGTATATAATGTGCCCACCTAGAAGTAGGGGCCGACCCGCCAGGAATGTTGGAAAAATCTACATCCGAGATGTGAGGTTCTCTTAGGTTAGGGTATATAACGTTATAGACGTATATAATGTCTCCACCGAGAAGTACGGGCAGACACGACCGGGATTTTGTAAAACATTACCAGCGATTGTCTAGATGGGTTAGGTTAGGTTATATTACGATATAGACCTATATAATGTGCCCACCGAGAAGTAGGGGCCGACCCGCCAGGATTGTTGAAAAATACTACATCCGAGATGTTAGGTTCCCTTAGGTTAGGATATATAAATTTATAGACGTATATAATGTCCGCACCGAGACGTACGGGAAGACATGAACGGGATTCTGTGAAACATTACCAGCGAGGGTCTAGGTGGGTTAGGTTAGGTTATATTACGATATAGACGTATATAATGTGCCCACCGAGAAGTAGGGGCCGACCCGCCAGGAATGTTGGAAAATACTACATCCGAGATGTTCGGTTCACTTAGGTTAGGATATATAAAGTTATAGACGTATATGAGGTCCCCACGGAAAAGTACGGGCCGACACGACCGGGATTGTGTAAAACATTACCAGCGAGGGTCTAGATGGGTTAGGTTAGGTTATATTACGATATAGACGTATATAATGTGCCCACCTAGAAGTAGGGGCCGACCCGCCAGGAATGTTGGAAAATACTACATCCGAGATGTTAGGTTCTCTTAGGTTAGGGTATATAACGTTATAGACGTATATAATGTCTCCACCGAGAAGTACGGGCAGACACGACCGGGATTTTGTAAAACATTACCAGCGATTGTCTAGATGGGTTAGGTTAGGTTATATTACGATATAGACCTATATAATGTGCCCACCGAGAAGTAGGGGCCGACCCGCCAGGAATGTTGAAAAATACTACATCCGAGATGTTAGGTTCCCTTAGGTTAGGATATATAAATTAATAGACGTATATAATGTCCGCACCGAGACGTACGGGAAGACATGAACGGGATTCTGTGAAACATTACCAGCGAGGGTCTAGGTGGGTTAGGTTAGGTTATATTACGATATAGACGTATACAATGTGCCCACCGAGAAGTAGGGGCCGACCCGCCAGGAATGTTGGAAAATACTACATTCGAGATGTTAGGTTCACTTAGGTTAGGATATATAACGTTATAGACGTATATAATGTCCTCACCGAGATGTACGGGCCGACACGACCGGGATTTTGTAAAACATTACCAGCGAGGGTCTAGATGGGTTAGGTTAGGTTATATTACGATATAGACGGATATAATGTGCCCACCGAGATGTAGGTGCCGACCCGCCAGGAATGTTGGAAAATACTACATCCGAGATATTAGGTTCCCTTAGGATAGGATATATAAAGTTATGGACGTATATGAGGTCCCCACGGAGAAGTACGGGCAGACACGACCGGGATTTTGTATAACATTACCAGCGAGGGTCTAGATGGGTTAGGTTAGGTTATATTACGACATAGACGTATATAATGTGCCCGCCGAGAAGTAGGGGCCGACCCGCCAGGAATGTTGAAAAATACTACATCCGAGATGTTAGGTTCCCTTAGGTTAGGATATATAAATTTATAGACGTATATAATGTCCGCACCGAGACGTACAGGAAGACATGAACGGGATTATGTGAAACATTACCAGCGAGGGTCTAGGTGGGTTAGGTTAGGTTATATTACATTATAGACGTATATAATGTTCCCACCGAGAAGTGGGGGCCGAACCGCCAGAAATGATGGAAAATTCTACATCCGAGATGTTAAGTTGCCTTAGGTTAGGATATATAACGTTATAGACGTATATAATGTCCGCACCGAGACGTACGGGACGACACGACCGGGATTCTGTAAAACATTCCCAGCTAGGGGCTAGATGTGTTAGGTTAGGTTATATTACGTTATAGACGTATATAATGATCCCACCGAGAAGTAGGGGCCGACCCGCCAGGAATGTTGGAAAATACTACATCCGAGATGTTAGGTTCCCTCAGGTTAGGATATATAAAGTTATAGACGTATACGAGGTCCCCACGGAAAAGTACGGGCCGACACGACCGGGATTTTGTAAAACATTACCAGCGAGTGTCTAGATGGGTTAGGTTAGGTTATATTACGATATAGACCTATATAATGTGCCCACCGAGAAGTAGGGGCCGACCCGCCAGGAATGTTGGAAAATACTACATCCGAGATGTTAGGTTCCCTCAGGTTAGGATATATAAAGTTATAGACGTATACGAGGTCCCCACGGAAAAGTACGGGCCGACACGACCGGGATTTTGTAAAACATTACCAGCGAGTGTCTAGATGGGTTAGGTTAGGTTATATTACGATATAGACGTATATAATGTGCCCACCGAGAAGTAGGATCCGACCCGCCAGGAATGTTGGAAATTACTACATCCGTGATGTTAGGTTCCCTTGGGTTAGGATATATAAATTAATAGACGTATATAATGTCCGCACCGAGACGTACGGGAAGACGTGAACGGGATTCTGTGAAACATTACCAGCGAGGGTCTAGATGGGTTAGGTTAGGTTATATTACGATATAGACCTATATAATGTGCCCACCGAGAAGTAGGGGCCGACCCGCCAGGAATGTTGGAAAATACTACATCCGAGATGTTAGGTTCACTTAGGTTAGGATATATAACGTTATAGACGTATATAATGTCCTCACCGAGATGTACGGGCCGACACGACCGGGATTTTGTAAAACATTACCAGCGAGGGTCTGGATGGGTTAGGTTAGGTTATATTACGATATAGACGTATATAATGTGCCCACTGAGAAGTAGGGGCCGACCCGCCAGGAATGTTGGAAAATACTACATCCGAGATATTAGGTTCCCTTAGGTTAGGATATATAAATTAATAGACGTATATAATGTCCGCACCGAGACGTACGGGAAGACATGAACGGGATTCTGTGAAACATTACCAGCGAGGGTCTAGGTGGGTTAGGTTAGGTTATATTACGTTATAGACGTATATAATGTTCCAACCGAGAAGTAGGGGCCGACCCGCCAGGAATGTTGGAAAATACTACATCCGAGATGTTAGGTTCCCTCAGGATAGGATATATAAAGTTATAGACGTATATGAGGTCCCCAAGGAAAAGTACGGACCGACACGACCGGGATTTTGTAAAACATTACCAGCGAGGGTCTAGATGGGTTAGGTTAGGTTATATTACGATATAAACGTATATAATGTGCCCACCGAGGAGTAGGAGCCGACCCGCCAGGAATGTTGGAAAATACTACATCCGAGATGTTAAGTTGCCTTAGGTTAGGATATATAAATTTATAGACGTATTTAATGTCCGCACCGAGACGTACGGGAAGACATGAACGGGATTATGTGAAACATTACCAGCGAGGGTCTAGGTGGGTTAGGTTAGGTTATATTACGTTATAGACGTATATAATGTTCCCACCGAGAAGTAGGGACCGACCCGCCAGGAATGTTGGAAAATACTACATCCGAGATGTTAGGTTCACTTAGGTTAGGACATATAACGTTATAGACGTATATAATGTCCGCACCGAGACGTACGGGCCGACACGACCGGGATTTTGTAAACATTACCAGCGAGGGTCTGGATGGGTTAGGTTAGGTTATATTACGATATAGACGTATATAATGTGCCCACTGAGAAGTAGGGGCCGACCCGCCAGGAATGTTGGAAAATACTACATCCGAGATGTTAGGTTCCCTTAGGTTAGGATATATAAATTCATAGACGTATATAATGTCCGCACCGAGACGTACAGGAAGACATGAACGGGATTCTGTGAAACATTACCAGCGAGGGTCTAGGTGTGTTAGGTTAGGTTATATTACGTTATAGACGTATATAATGTTCCAACCGAGAAGTAGGGGCCGACCCGCCAGGATTGTTGGAAAACACTACATCCGAGATGTTAGGTTCCCTCAGGATAGGATATATAAAGTTATAGACGTATATGAGGTCCCCAAGGAAAAGTACGGACCGACACGACCGGGATTTTGTAAAACATTACCAGCGAGGGTCTAGATGGGTTAGGTTAGGTTATATTACGATATAAACGTATATAATGTGCCCACCGAGGAGTAGGAGCCGACCCGCCAGGAATGTTGGAAAATACTACATCCGAGATGTTAAGTTGCCTTAGGTTAGGATATATAAATTTATAGACGTATATAATGTCCCCTCCGAGAAGTACGGGCAGACACGACCGGGATTTTGTAAAACATTACCAGCGAGGGTCTAGATGGGTTAGGTTAGGTTATATTACGATATAGACGGATATAATGTGCCCACCGAGAAGTAGGTGCCGACCCGCCAGGAATGTTGGAAAATACTACATCCGAGATATTAGTTTCCCTTAGGTTAGGATATATAAATTTATAGACGTATATAATGTCCGCACCGAGACGTACGGGAAGACATGAACGGATTCTGTGAAACATTACCAGCGAGGGTCTAGGTGGGTTAGGTTAGGTTATATTACGATATAGACGTATATAATGTGCCCACCGAGAAGTAGGGGCCGACCCGCCAGGAATGTTGGAAAATACTACATCCGAGATGTTAGGTTTACTTAGGTTAGGATATATAACGTTATAGACGTATATAATGTCCTCACCGAGATGTACGGTCCGACACGACCGGGATTTTGTATAACATTACCAGCGAGGGTCTAGATGGGTTAGGTCAGGTTATATTACGATATAGACGTATATAATGTGCCCACCTAGAAGTAGGGGCCGACCCGCCAGGAATGTTGGAAAATACTACATCCGAGATGTTAGGTTCTCTTAGGTTAGGGTATATAACGTAATAGACGTATATAATGTCTCCACCGAGAAGTACGGGCAGACACGACCGGGATTTTGTAAAACATTACCAGCGATTGTCTAGATGGGTTAGGTTAGGTTATATTACGATATAGACCTATATAATGATCCCACCGAGAAGTAGGGGCCGACCCGCCAGGAATGTTGGAAAATACAACATCCGAGATGTTAGGTTCCCTTAGGTTAGGATATATAAATTTATAGACGTATATAATTTCCGCACCGAGACGTACGGGAAGACATGAACGGGATTCTGTGAAACATTACCAGCGAGGGTCTAGATGGGTTAGGTTCGGTTATATTACGTTATAGACGTATATAAGGTTCCAACGGAGAAGTAGGGGCCGACCCGCCAGAAATTTTGGAAAATTCTACATCGAGATGTTAAGTTGCCTTAGGTTAGGATATATAACGTTATAGACGTATATAATGTCCGCACCGAGACGTGCGGGAAGACATGAACGGGATTCTGTGAAACATTACCAGCGAGGGTCTAGGTGGGTTGGGTTAGGTTATATTACGTTATAGACGTATATAATGTTCCCACCGAGAAGTAGGGGCCGACCCGCCAGGAATGTTGGAAAATACTACATCCGAGATGTTAAGCTGCCTTAGGATAGGATATATAAATTTATAGACGTATATAATGTCCGCACCGGGACGTACGGGAAGACATGAACGGGATTATGTGAAACATTACCAGCGAGGGTCTAGGTGGGTTAGGTTAGGTTATATTACATTATAGACGTATATAATGTTCCCACCGAGAAGTGGGGGCCGAACCGCCAGAAATGATGGAAAATTCTACATCCGAGATGTTAAGTTGCCTTAGGTTAGGATATATAACGTTATAGACGTATATAATGTCCGCACCGAGACGTACGGGACGACACGACCGGGATTCTGTAAAACATTCCCAGCTAGGGGCTAGATGTGTTAGGTTAGGTTATATTACGTTATAGACGTATATAATGATCCCACCGAGAAGTAGGGGCCGACCCGCCAGGAATGTTGGAAAATACTACATCCGAGATGTTAGGTTCCCTCAGGTTAGGATATATAAAGTTATAGACGTATACGAGGTCCCCACGGAAAAGTACGGGCCGACACGACCGGGATTTTGTAAAACATTACCAGCGAGTGTCTAGATGGGTTAGGTTAGGTTATATTACGATATAGACGTATATAATGTGCCCACCGAGAAGTACGATCCGACCCGCCAGGAATGTTGGAAAATACTACACTCTGAGATAGCGCG
>CAXAJV010001194.1:0-11508 GCA_963969225.1 Xylocopa violacea
CGCACTTTTATTCCGAAGTGGCACTCAGACGCAGAGGGCGCGCCAAAGGATTGGCAATAGGGTGATTCGTGCGAAACGGAAACGCGACGGAGGAATCTCGTTCGCGAATGGGGACCTTAACTCGACGGACAATCGCTGTCAGAGAAGAATACGCTTATTAGAAGAGAATAACGCCGTCGGATATAAACGCCTATTTCGAGTGGACGGATCGCGGCGGCAAAAGGCGGTGCAGCCGCGGCCTCTGGAAATAGAAGAGTGACACAAGAGTGAAGGCCTGCACCGCGCGAGAGCCACGGGATGCACTGTAAAGTTGCTTATTTTAAATAGGAGCAACGTCGACGCCGAGGCCTCTGCCTCTCGCGAAGGCTCCGCCGATGGAAATAGCGGAGGTCGTCTACGAATTATGCGTTACAACGTTTACACGTGTTTCGCTTCGGAATCGCCACCACGGACAGGGACTTTCCATTACCTTCCGCAATTTCAGAGGAACTAAGTTTCGAGCCGCCCCCACCGCGACCCTCCTCCGCCGCGACGCTGAATCGATTTCACTTGGGACTGTATCACGACTCCTTGGTAATTGCTGCAATTTATCACGCACGCTAACTATAACAAAATAACTATACAATTAGATAACTAAAAAAGTAATATTTGTATCAGAAATTGCATCTTCTTTGCGATTCGTGGTACGTTTGAAGGGAGACGAACTCTAGTGATAGACTTTAGCACATTGCGTACGTAACAGGTGTTGGATTCTCGAATCGTAGTACAATTATAGTAAGAAACTTTAGCTACCACTGTACAGTATCGAAACGAATGCCGTGTTGCGTGCAAAATGGCGTTCGGAGCTACCAAGGACCATTAAACCCGCTGATTCTGTTTTTAATACAAATACATAAACGAAATTTGAAAATCCTGCCAGAAAATTTGTTTCGCTGCTCTCGAAAGCGTTGAGCATAAATTTCCGCGTCCTGTCATATGCAAATCGAGTTGTCATGTTAAGTGGATCCGAGACAACTTAATTTACCGTGTTTCATATTTTACATTTTGTCCGACGACTCTGCGCGGCTGCGTTTCTTTTCCATTCCGAGGGAGCGTCTAACAGCGGCGATCTGGCCGCGCTTAATTGGTGATTTTGCAAATTGCTGAATTTCTAAATCATTAATTCGACCCGTAAAGTACAGATCGTGGCAGTAGAACGACGCCGTTTGTGGTCAGACGCAGCAGCGGCTTCTAGAGCGTGACTGATACCTCGAGCGACCTCGAATAACCTTGCACCGCAGGTTGTTGCACTGACATTTGATCTTGCTGTCGTTAAAAACCGCGTGAACGATACGATACAATGAGAAAGGGTAACAGAACACGTTCTGAATTATCTGTACTCATTGTGCGCTTCGAAATATGCGTCAGCGAACGAATCGAAAGCGTGGATTCTAAATTATATCGCGTGGAAGTTTAATAGTCTGCCTGGAGTTCCGGTGATGCGCCCAAGACTCTTGTTAGTTCGCGAACTTGCAAGTTTTAAGAGCATTTCGGGTAATGCGTTCTTGAATATTACACATTTATTTGAGGGGACTAGTTCGTAGGACTCTGGGGGCGTGGTATATCATCATGGAATGCATTTCGTATTTTCGTGTCCCGTAATCAAAGTACTGCAACGTTTCTATCTGTTAAGCAAATAGCTGTCTCGTGGAAGTAGAAGAAGTTTCGAACTAATAAACATAACGTTGCGCTCGACATTGCCTCTATAATTCTCGCAAGTATCCGAGACGTCTTCTTTCCAAATTCGTCAGCATCGGATCCATTCAGCAAGAATTCTCGATTCACAGTGCGCCGACTCGAGATCAGGGCAATCTCAGCGATTAAAAGAACGCCAAAGCTGTACCATTATCGTCCAAGATGTGGTATCAGGACAGCGTAGCGGTCTTCCTTCAGCGTCAAGGAACACGAGTACCTCAACAACTTTCGCTGCTCAGTACATTCTATCCGATGTTATCTTTATGGTTCTCGGAAAAAGCGAAGAACAACCACCCGTTTCATCTCGAAGCCACGCGCTTCTCTCCGTGGAAACCGACGGTGGCCGTAAACCAGCGCCCGTTCTACGTCGTTTAACGCGACCGGAAAAGAGCGTTCACCAAGATCCACACAGCGGCGCTGATAATTAAGCCGCGTTATGATGCATCGTTCCCGCGCGGCGATGCATCATCCGCGCGGATGATAAACGGACGCGGGACAACGCGAGAGGACTCACCCCCCCGCGCCGGATAAAACGCGCTCCGAGAAATCTGGAAATAGAAGGGACCAAGCCTCCAACGGACGAAAGGATTTATAGTTGGGTTTCAAAGGGGGACCACCTTCTGGCCCCGTGGCAGCCTTCTTCGAATTGACTGCGAATACGACTGCGAGTCGTTCTTGCGCAGCGATATAACCTGGAACGCGATGGACGCTGGTGGACACGGTTGACTGTACTAGACAAATGGCGGACTGCGCACGTGGACATCACTTTTCGCGATGGAATCTCGCGGCTCGAATCGTGCGAGAGCAAAGAGCGAACCGTGTCGAGCTGGCGAGGCCATCGAGCCGCGAGCCAGATCAAAAATCTTCTGTTATCTGCTGGCGAAGCGTTGCGAGCCTTGGGTCGGTTATTTACTGTCCGGCTGAACTGTCAATTACGCCTGCGAAGGCAGAACCACGCGAGTCGAGAGGGAGAGCTTCTGCGAGGAAAATTGAGCCGCTTTTGACTCTTGCGCGCTGCATACTGGACCAGTCGTGGTAGCCGCGATCGTAGAAAGCATCCACGCTGATTAGGAAGACCATCGTGGTTGAGAATAGACCACTGGCGCCGTTCGAACGGCAAACATGGTGTTACTATTTGAGGATGCAAACACTAATATTGGAACCTTGAAGGCGTCAATGTCTCACGTTTGCGTTGGTACAAAGTAGCACGGTTTGCTGCTCTGTGGAACAATGGTTTTGTCAAATTTCAGGACGAATAGTATTTTACTCGCAGAGTAAATAGCTCAGAATTCCGTGGCTATTACGAGCTCTCGATAGTTCTAGCTGGTCGGTCGTGCGGTTATTATGATCATAAACAGCTTTGAGGTGCTGTTTCGGGGTAGAAAAACGGACCGTAAACCTCAGGTTTGACCGCGTGGGTGACTGACGTTTATGACGGGTAGGCTTCTGCTAGTTGGCCAGAGAATTGTACATTATTAGTGAATTTTGTGCATCGACAACGGATTCCGCTTGTCAGTTGTGTCCGGTGCGGTATTTTGGCAGCGATGGTCCGCACATTTTCGCACTTCGGTGCGCATCGTAAATGTTCGATGCGATCGGCTCTACGAGCGTGCACAAGGTGCGTCAAAATATGTGATATTTTAAGAGGAGCTTTTTATGAAAGGGCGAGGATCGTTTCTTTCGAAATATCGAACGATGGAATCAAATGAAAAAGGAAATGAACCAGTGCGTAATCGAGGATATAATTTAGCGATTAAATTAATGTCAGCTGAAAATATTTCAAAAATGGTATCGAAATATTTCAAGTTTAGGCGAGGAGGGTATCGTCGCACCTGCGCGGCTCTTTCACGATGCTTATTTAACAGATTACTTTCTGCCGATTTTTACAATAAAGGGGGACTTCCTGCTGAAATATCCTGTCGTTGCGTCGAGCGTGATAAAAGCTTAATATCCAGACAGGGGAATTAATTTTCATTTGCGTAGTAAAGTCGTCTTACGGGGAATGAGTAAAATAACTGTTCAAAACGTGAAATTTATGATTCACGGGACGATATTACGGTTATAATTCTTTTACTTGCCGCCACTTGAGATACCTAATCTTCTGCGCTGTTACGGTTCGCCTTTAAACGCGAGAATTATTGCCGCACGGTTTATTTGCCCGCTTTATGCTGCTTATATCATAGATTGTTCTTTGGTCATTTCCTGGGGAAATATACATAGGGAAATTGAACGTTTTTTACTTGGAATTTCATCTTTAAGCGTCAGACCAGAGTAATATGGCTTTAATCTTTTATCGCGGGAGGGTTTTGTGTTTACTGGCACGAGTCGCAATTTATTATCCAATTTGTAGCACCCCGCTCTGTTCTGGTCCAAACATATTATGCTATTATTGTAATATTCTAATATATACAGATTATGTAATTTATTGCTGCCTCTGCAAAATTTACGAAACCCTTCGACGAGTCACGGAATTACACAGGATTAAAGCGAAGGCTCGCCGCGTTCGAAAGGGTAGAATTTTTTAAGTCAATCTTCGTGAGGCGAACGGATTTCACGCTGGTCACGCGAATCCGTCACTGGCAGCGTTTTGGACGCTCGATTAAAAATATTCCTGGACACGCTGTTCGGGTGAAGATAAACGCAAACGAAGATCAACATTTCACAAATTTCGGAACAACTACCAAGCGCGAGGCGCGTGTTGGAGGTGAAATTATTCCTAGACGAAAATGTCTACCGGTACCTCTTCCAAAAATATGTCACGATTAAACGATTTCACGTAGGTACATAAACACCATGTCCAAAGAAACCATTATTCAAGCCGCCGCATTAATCTTGTCGCGCAACCTCGTTCAACCCCCCGGGTCTCAGAATTCTTATGTCCAAACTCACAGCGCCCACCGCTGGATTCTACGGATTTAAAATAGACTGGCGCAAAAAAAAAAGAAAAAAAAGAAATCGCCAGGCAGAAACGAGGCATCCAGTGCGCGCGTCAAACGAGTCCGCCTCTCGATTCTTTGCCGTGGAAAAAGAGAAGAACCGCGGCGACCATTCCGTGTCAGAGTACGCGACATCTGGCATGGAACCGAGGCAGAAATAACGTCGTAGAAACGAAAGGAAAGGAACGGAACGTTGCGCAACCAAGTTTACGGATCCTCCCGTTAGTTTCTTTTTTTTTCCTCCTCGTGAAACGAACAGTCTGGCCGATCAGACTTCGATTAGACATCGTGGAGACGTGTGGCGTCTCGTCTGTAGACACGCGTCGACGTGGTTCGCAGAGCGTAGGGGTAGCTTTTACGCGGCTCTGTAAACTGTTCGTAGGACTTCTGTTATTCGTTTTAAGTGAAAGGTGGAGGATGGTGTTTAAGACACGATCTCTCGTGGACAGGTTTAATAACTTTTAATTAGAAAATGCATAATCGTATGCATAATTATACGCGTAGGAGAAAGTGCTGGGTGGAAAGTTGATTGATGGAAAGAATGCATAGGTCGTATAGATTTACGATTATAAATAATTTGCAAAATAACCACAGTTTATAGACTACACAGACTTTATACGCAGATAAGTGTAGACACTCTATCCCTAACAAATTAACAGCCAAGAAACATTAATTGGACATCGGTACAAAGTTTAGGCTTTTTGGCAGTTATCAACATCTGGCACCATTTATTTGGCGCTCATTTTCACGAGCGTATCCCCCTTGATTCCTCGATACTGCGGGGGATTAAAATCCCATTTGAAACCTGGCAATACAACCGAGTCATCCCATAGTAGACCATTGAACTCGTATTTATTGAAACGTTCTCGTATTTATTGAAACGTCAACCCCTTTCTCTCCTCGCTATGTCCATACGTTTCATAAAAGTATAACGATAATAATACCCAAAGAGGCAGAAAAAGAACGCTCGATTCAACAACCCCCATCAGCCAGACTCTGCTCGCAACAAAGTCATCGTACCCAGACTCGCAGTCGACCAAGGATCCGTGGAGTGCATCAAAATTAACCGTGGAGTGCACGAAGCGCTCGAGCAAATAAACGGTGCAACGGTTACGCCTCTCGTTTCGCGAGTCGAAACAGGGGCCTGGCGAAGGAGCAGCGGGTTCTCGAGCAAACGGCGGATAAAAGAATTATAACCGTGAGATCGGCTTTTCGGATCGTAAGGTCCGGTTCGTTCCTCCTGAGCGGATGCTCAAGGAAAGACGAAGGGGTTGGAAGAGCGGGGGTGGCGAAGGAGGAGCGCTCAGCGCGCGGATACGCGGCTTCAACGAAAGTTGAACCGGGAAAAATTGTTCTCAGCCCTGGTGCCGGATAAATCGCTCGTATTTTTAACGCGAACACGCTCGAAAACGTGGCTAGGTACGTTCAACAGTCGGCCAGCAGCTGCTCGGCTCGCTTTATTTTTTCATCGCCGCTAGCGTCAATATTATTATTGGCTCGGAGGAACTCGCCGATCCGCGAGGATTTTCGCGAGCTGACTCGCGGAATTGGGTCGAAACACTCCCGTCCATCAATGAAACTTTCTTGCGCGAGAAGAATACCTTGGCTAGGAGGCTCTTCTCGCGTACGCGAGGGAAGAGGCGATTTTAACGCAGAGGGATTAAGGGGGTGTTTCGGTGGATGTTTGGATTTCATTCGTACCGCGAAGAACCTGGCTATCGATATCTTTGATATTAGTGAACCATTTCTTCCCTTTTTTATTGTACTTTAGAAGTATTTTAATTGTTCCTCCTCGACTGTCGTTTCATATGCGAAGGGGTTGAAATGATCGCATCTTCGACAATTATTGAAATTTCCAAGGAATTCTTTCGCACACACGTTATACATATTTAGACAACGTAGCGATTAGACTTTCCACGTTTTTCGACGTTTCAATTCATCGCGCTTTCTCGCTGCCAAGACTCACCCTCGACTAATACGCGACTCTCGAAGGCGTTTCGCAGGAAACGCGGACGCGACAGCTGGTATTCGCGTGTAAAGCAACGCGTGCAGCTTGCTCTGCACGACAGAAAAAAGTTCCGGTGGAGGTCTCGGGTCTTTGATCTTTCCTCCGCGAGGAGAGACGCTGTAAGACCATTATCCCCCGCGCATCCCCCGACTGGCGTTCATAAAAATACATCCGCGAACAGCGCCGCTATTTCGACCCGCCCGATCGATTCACGGGCGTATTTTCAGATTACGTGCGACCTTGGTCGATGAGAATACCTCGCACTTCCCTAGTCGTAAACGAATGGTACTCGTGGAAAAAGGAACTCGTGGATCTTTGTCAAGGAATACTCCCTCGTCGACCCTTCTTCCCCTCTTTGAAGTTTTTATTCGTCGATCGTACATTTTAAAAATTGGAATGCGCGAACTTGAAGGTTTGATACGTTAGACTATTTTATGGGCGTGGTTAATGATACTTTAAAGCAGAGATGCGCAGTCCTTTTTTTGTCAGTTTGAATATAGTCTGTGCTAAAATTGTAAGAAAGAAGTGTCATTCTTGTGGTGTCTATACATTCATCGATTCGCAATTAGTTTATTCTCAGCAATTTAGATTTTTTTAATAACTGAAATTAATGAAAATACATTGGAGCGACGTTCGAAGAACAGAATAGCGAATGCGCTATTATCGGTCATCCATATTCATTAATTGCTTCTCTGGTAATCATTATTGCTTGACGTTGATAATCATTATTGATTGCACTGCACAGCGTACATTATCATGATGAAACAATACTCCTCTTTTGTTCGCTAAAGAAATTATGTCGCAATACTTTGTTCGTTGCATATATTTGACAAAGTCTGAAGTCCTTGACTAGGACATTAACAATTATTCTATAGAATTACCCCAAATGACGGAGAATCGCACTTAATTCACATAAATGGAATTATTTGGACAAAACGTGGAAAATAGGGAGGACTTTTGCAGTCGTCCAATATTCGAACGTATAAATAAATTAGAAGAAGTCAGCAGCAGGGCGGGTCGAATGCAATGGGTGCGAGAGTGGCAACGTTGATCTGGGTTGATTGGCACGTAAATAATCCTGGGTGTCGATCCGATTTAAATTTAGCGCCGACAAATCTGGGCCCGCACTGGTGCACCCGGAAATCGATCACGAAAATGGCTCGGACGTGTCTCGAGGCGGTCGATGAATGCCTGGCGATTGTTTAATCCTCGCGACTTCTTAGCTCGAGGAACCGCGCGTACAGCTGACGCTGAGTAATATTTCATTTTTGATACAAGCCAGCTAAAATTATTCGACGTTTGAAATGCAACAAAAAGACGTTTCGTAACAAAACGAGGGCTCGTAAACAATTTTCTGATTCACGATTTTGATTTATAGAAGTAACTCCCAAGCATTCTTCTTCTGACCACTTCGAGTGGCCTCTATGCGTTTCGTGGTTCGTATAAAATGGTCGCTTAGGCTGTGGCTTGGTCCACATTCGCGTCGCTCTGGAGGAAACCCCGCGGAACCATGGAACCAGAGTGCAGCGCGGAATTGGCCATTTTCCATGCGACTTTCGATCGTCGATCGAGCTGCTCCGATCTGTTGATAGGACGTAAATGAGACTAAACAAAACCGCATCCCGCTTTCACGAATAGACATTTACGATTAACTTTACTTACGCGCGGTACGTTTAAATGGGTTCGAGGAAGAATTTTGCCATTGGATTCTTTGAAATGTTTATTTACTGTGGTGTTCATCGTGTACTTCAAAGTGGAAAGTATCGGGAGTGCTTAAGGGATGCTAAAAATATAGATTTACAGCGTCGAATTGGAGATGTGATTTTTCACGAACGTTAATCGTAAAAGACTCATCCAGTGCAAAATAAGTCGGATATGAATCATTTTCGTCAATTCCGTTTTTACAACTCTAAACAATTTTTTATTTCAACTTCTCATCTACAGTATTTGCAAAAATATCGAATCAGCATACACATCGACAGTTCGAGTCACCAATTCGATCCCTCTCGCGATCAGACCTCGTAAATCGATCCGTGTTCGATCGACTGACTCACCCCTCATCGAGATTCTCCTCGTTCCACGTTGTCCCGTCTTTTCGAGGAGAATAAAAGCCTCGATCGTCGCTGACAACGGCTCGTTCCTTCCCTCGATCGCTTATTCACAGCCGGAAGTTTCCATCCATTATCCATCCAGGCGCTGCTACAACACTGCTTCCAGGTATCAATTCGACGTAGCGATGAATTCGACTGACAAAAGGGGCGAAATAAAATTCCACGCGCGTCACACTCGCACGCTTCGTAATAAGCCACGCGAGAACACGGTTTCGTGCGA
This sequence comes from Xylocopa violacea, assembly GCA_963969225.1. Classification (NCBI taxonomy): domain Eukaryota; kingdom Metazoa; phylum Arthropoda; class Insecta; order Hymenoptera; family Apidae; genus Xylocopa; species Xylocopa violacea. The sequence goes on from CAXAJV010001194.1 coordinate 9,010, forward strand.
CGCTTCATCGTACTTTTGGCCTTGGGCTGCTAAGGATAAGCCATTTCTCTTGTCGTGGTTCTTGCGTACCATTTTCGTACAAAGACGCGTCACTTATTCCATTCTCTGTTTATTCCAGAAATCGAGGGATTTGCGAGAGTTCGATCGACGAGACAGACGAATGATATATAAATTAGCAGAAAGTGCAATGAAAAAATATCGATTGCAGCGTGAAAAGTATTTTAGAATGCTCATTTGAAATATCGACTATATTATGGCTAGTTCTAAGTAGGAGGAAGAGGGGTTGTAAATATTTTCAGAGCTCGCGCACGAGCAGACCGATCGAATTCTCATTGGGCCGTGAAAATGGAATTACACGGGGGAATTTAAATGCCAAAGAATCGTTCGTTTAAATATCTAACCGAAGTCGTGGGGGCCAAAAATTCGTAGAATTCGCGCGATTCCGCCAGCTGGTACCGCACGAATGGAATCCCGCGGATCCGTTTCCCAGTTCAATTTCGTTCATTAACCCATGTGTTCCGCGATATTTCATCCTATTAACCACGACGTTAAATACGATATTATTATAGACGGACACCAGGCATTCATCTTATACAAATTTAGTCGTAATACCGTTCCGCCAGCCAGGTGGAATGTAGATTTAATTCAACGATTCGGTTAATTATCCCTGAATTAACCGCATATTATTCTCTGGCTTCCTTCAATGCGACTTATCGCTCGCGCATTAACGTCCGTTGAATTTGCGTTGCCCGATCAAAAGTGAACGGAATTTAGTGTGAAAGTTGATCAAAAGCCGCTTAATATCCCGGGACAGGGAAAAGTGGACTCTCGAGCGACGGACATTGAAAACGAACGGCTCATTTATCCATCCGCCGCACGTCCACGGACAAAGAACGAATTTTTGGGTTAATGGCGCATCGTCGTCGCAGTATTTTCACATTCCATTCCGTTTAGCATTGAACGGGCACGCGCATCGTCCGCGAAAAGCCTTGCTCCGCATTCTGTCGACGAATCTATCTCGGAACGCATCTCGGATGCATTCGATACGCTTCTAGATGGACGTAACCCTCCGTCTCTCTCTCTCTCTCTCTCTCCTATCGTAGACGAAATTAATAGACCCTGAGAACGCATTGGTCACCGCGTCTAATATCGTCAACAGGCTAAATGACAGGCGGATTCTCGTCACGCGGATCATTCGATCGTTCGTCGCGCGTCGATATCGATTACAGTGGATTCTGAGCGTTGATTCGCCGCTAAAGTGGAGGAATAGGGTGTCCGTCTGTGATTATTGGGTGAGCTAAGTAGACAGAGGTACTGGCGATAGTAATTCTGTGGTGCAATGGAGGAGAGGGTTGAGCAGAAAACAGACTAGAATCACCATTAAGATTATCAGATTAATCTCGCGTTCTTTCTGGGAAATTGGCTTCGAATCACCTTTTCATTTCACCATAGAATTAGTCGAGCAATTTGAAGAGTCCATGTGGATGTTGTTTTTACGATTCATCTGCTGGCACAACTGAAATTTACCGATTCTCCACGCAACTTGTGATTTCTCTTGTTGGGTTGACAGCTGCCAGGAGATCTGGCGGTACGAGTCAGACAAGAGCTTCAGATATTCGCGTATTTTAATTTAGACTTTGACACAGTGGTTCTTGGAATTTGTCGGAGAGTTTGTCGAATAGCTCAGTGAAAAAGTCTGGCGATTAGCAAAGATAGCGATCGATATAACGCGACAGCGTGCGCAATTAAAAAATAATTTTTTTTTGAGTACGTAGTATCTGCGATATATATATTGATAACCACGGACAATATATTGTTTTGATTAGCAACAGGAAAACATAATGAAAGAGGTTTGTAGCTCATTGCCAAGATAGCGCCCTCATTGTGATTCACAGTTTATATCTTTTCTGAAGTAACACAATAGTTACCATTTCTCATACTTTCTTCTTTTAGAAAAGTAAACAAAAGGTCGTTATCAAAAGTATTTGAGCGTTCCTTATTAAGAACAATAGAGGATGTCAAAGGAATTCCATTGTAGCTTGCTCCGGAAATAAGTATACGAAATATTGTTTAAACATTCTTTTATTTCAACTTACACCTGTTTTACTGATTACATTGTTGACGAATACTGATAACAATTTTCGCTTGTAGTTCGATTTTTGCAGCCTTCCTTTTCAAATTTTTCTATGCAAACCTGCTTGGCGACTTGTCGTTCGGATAAGGGAAACAGGAACGAGTCAATAATTGCTACAGATAATTTTCTTGGTGATAGTGCAACAATAGAACATAACATTACCGTATGACGATAAGCAAAGGCGATAAGATTCATAAACTACTTACTGGCATTAAAGAAATAAATTCGAACGCGTACTCTGGACGTCTCTGTTTTCGCTAAACGCATAAACACCCGCAGCTCACGCATAACAGTAGATATGTAAATGACAACGTATGCATTGCTCGAACGACGCAATAAATATTTCCAATTCTGCGTATTCAAAT
>CAXAJV010001195.1:0-91000 GCA_963969225.1 Xylocopa violacea
ACATTACCACCGAGATGTTAGATTGGGTTAGGTTAGGTTATATTACGTTATTGATGTATATAAAGATCCAACGGAGACGTAGAGGCCAACAAGCCAGGAATGTGGTCAAATATTACCACCGAGATGTTAGATTGGGTTAGGTTAGGTTATATTACGTTATTGATGTATATAAATATCCCACGGAGACGTAGAGGCCAACTCGCCAGGAATGTGGTCAAATGTTGCCACCGAGATGATAGCTTGGGTTAGGTTAGGTGAAATTACGTTATTGATGTATATGAAGGTCAAACGGAGACGTAGAGGCCAACTCGCCAGGAATGTTGTCAAATATTACCGCCGAGATGATAGATTGGGTTAGGTTAGGTTATATTACGTCATTGATGTATATAAAGGTCCCACGGAGACGTAGAGGCCAACTCGCCAGGAATGTTGTCAGATATTACCGCCGAGATTATAGGTTGGGTTAGGATAGGTTATATTTCGTTACTGATGTATATGAAGGTCCCACGGAGACGTAGAGGCCAACTCGCCAGGTATGTTGTCAAGCATTACCGCCGAGATGTTAGGTTGGGTTAGGTTCGGTGGAATTACGTTATTGATGTATATGAAGGTCAAACGGAGACGTAGAGGCCAACTCGCCCGGAATGTTGTCAAATATTACCGCCGAGATGATAGGTTGGGTTAGGATAGGTTATATTTCGTTATTGATGTATATGAAGGTCCCACGGAGACGTAAAGGCCAACTCGCCAGGTATGTTGTCAAGTATTACCGACGAGATTTTAGGTTGGGTTAGGTTAGGTTATATTACGTTATTGATGTATATAAAGGTCCCACGGAGACGTATAGGCCAACAAGCCAGAAATGTGGTCAAATATTACCACCGAGATGTTAGATTGGGTTAGGTTAGGTTATATTACGTTATTGATGTATATAAAGATCCCACGGAGACGTAGATGCCAACAAGCCAGGAATGTGGTCAAATGTTGCCGCCGAGATGATAGCTTGGGTTAGGTTAGGTTATATTACGTTATTGACGTATGTAAAGGTCCCACGGACACGCAGAGACCAACAAGCCAGGAATGTGGTCAAATATTACCGCCGAGATGTTAGGTTGGGTTAGGCTAGCTTATATAACGTTATTTATGTATATAAAGGTCCCATGGAGACGTAGAGGCCAACTCGCCAGGAATGTGGTCAAATGTTGCCGCCGAGATGATAGGTTGGGTTAGGTTAGGTGAAATTACGTTATTGATGTATATGAAGGTCAAACGGAGACGTAGAGGCCAACAAGACAGGAATGTTGTCAAATATTACCGCCGAGATGATAGGTTGGGATAGGATAGGTTATATTTCGTTATTGATGTATATGAATGTCCCACGGAGACGTAGAGGCCAACTCGCCAGGTATATAGTCAAACATTACCACCGAGATGTTAGGTTGGGTTCGGTTAGGTTATATTACTTTATTGACGTATCTAAAGGTCCCACGGAGACGGAGAAGCCAACTCGCCAGGAATGTTTTCAAATATTACCGCCGAGATGTTAGGTTGGGTTAGATTAGCTTATATTACGTTATTGATGTATATAAAGATCCAACGGAGACGTATAGGCCAACAAGCCAGAAATGTGGTCAAATATTACCACCGAGATGATAGATTGGGTTAGGTTAGGTTATATTACGTTATTGATGTATATAAAGATCCCACGGAGACGTAGAGGCCAACTCGCCCGGAATGTTGTCAAATATTACCGCCGAGATGATAGGTTGGGTTAGGATAGGTTATTTTTTGTTATTGATGTATATGAATGTCCCACGGAGACGTAGAGGCCAACTCGCCAGGTATATAATCAAACATTACCGCCGAGATGTTAGGTTGGGTTCGGTTAGGTTATATTACGTTATTGACGTATCTAAAGGTCCCACGGAGACGGTGAAGCCAACTCGCCAGGAATGTTTTCAAATATTACCGCCGAGGTGTTAGGTTGGGTTAGGTTAGCTTATATTACGTGATGTATGTATATAAAGATCCCACGGAGACGTAGAGGCCAACTCGCCAGGTATGTTGTCAAGCATTACCGCCGAGATGTTAGGTTGGGTTAGGTTCGGTGGAATTACGTTATTGATGTATATGAAGGTCAAACGGAGACGTAGAGGCCAACTCGCCCGGAATGTTGTCAAATATTACCGCCGAGATGATAGGTTGGGTTAGGATAGGTTATATTTCGTTATTGATGTATATGAAGGTCCCACGGAGACGTAAAGGCCAACTCGCCAGGTATGTTGTCAAGTATTACCGACGAGATTTTAGGTTGGGTTAGGTTAGGTTATATTACGTTATTGATGTATATAAAGGTCCCACGGAGACGTATAGGCCAACAAGCCAGAAATGTGGTCAAATATTACCACCGAGATGTTAGATTGGGTTAGGTTAGGTTATATTACGTTATTGATGTATATAAAGATCCCACGGAGACGTAGATGCCAACAAGCCAGGAATGTGGTCAAATGTTGCCGCCGAGATGATAGCTTGGGTTAGGTTAGGTTATATTACGTTATTGACGTATGTAAAGGTCCCACGGAGACGCAGAGACCAACAAGCCAGGAATGTGGTCAAATATTACCGCCGAGATGTTAGGTTGGGTTAGGCTAGCTTATATAACGTTATTTATGTATATAAAGGTCCCATGGAGACGTAGAGGCCAACTCGCCAGGAATGTGGTCAAATGTTGCCGCCGAGATGATAGGTTGGGTTAGGTTAGGTGAAATTACGTTATTGATGTATATGAAGGTCAAACGGAGACGTAGAGGCCAACAAGACTGGAATGTTGTCAAATATTACCGCCGAGATGATAGGTTGGGATAGGATAGGTTATATTTCGTTATTGATGTATATGAATGTCCCACGGAGACGTAGAGGCCAACTCGCCAGGTATGTTTTCAAATATTATCGCCGAGATGCAAGGTTGGGTTAGGTTAGGTTATATTACGTTATTGATGTATATGAAGGTCAAACGGAGACGTAGAGGCCAACAAGACCGGAATGTTGTCAAATATTACCGCCGAGATGATAGGTTGGGTTAGGATAGGTTATTTTTCGTTATTGATGTATATGAATGTCCCACGGAGACGTAGAGGCCAACTCGCCAGGTATATAGTCAAACATTACCGCCGAGATGTTAGGTTGGGTTCGGTTAGGTTATATTACGTTATTGACGTATCTAAAGGTCCCACGGAGACGGTGAAGCCAACTCGCCAGGAATGTTTTCAAATATTACCGCCGAGGTGTTAGGTTGGGTTAGGTTAGCTTATATTACGTGATGTATGTATATAAAGATCCCACGGAGACGTAGAGGCCAACTCGCCAGGTATGTTGTCAAGCATTACCGCCGAGATGTTAGGTTGGGTTAGGTTCGGTGGAATTACGTTATTGATGTATATGAAGGTCAAACGGAGACGTAGAGGCCAACTCGCCCGGAATGTTGTCAAATATTACCGCCGAGATGATAGGTTGGGTTAGGATAGGTTATATTTCGTTATTGATGTATATGAAGGTCCCACGGAGACGTAAAGGCCAACTCGCCAGGTATGTTGTCAAGTATTACCGACGAGATTTTAGGTTGGGTTAGGTTAGGTTATATTACGTTATTGATGTATATAAAGGTCCCACGGAGACGTATAGGCCAACAAGCCAGAAATGTGGTCAAATATTACCACCGAGATGTTAGATTGGGTTAGGTTAGGTTATATTACGTTATTGATGTATATAAAGATCCCACGGAGACGTAGATGCCAACAAGCCAGGAATGTGGTCAAATGTTGCCGCCGAGATGATAGCTTGGGTTAGGTTAGGTTATATTACGTTATTGACGTATGTAAAGGTCCCACGGAGACGCAGAGACCAACAAGCCAGGAATGTGGTCAAATATTACCGCCGAGATGTTAGGTTGGGTTAGGCTAGCTTATATAACGTTATTTATGTATATAAAGGTCCCATGGAGACGTAGAGGCCAACTCGCCAGGAATGTGGTCAAATGTTGCCGCCGAGATGATAGGTTGGGTTAGGTTAGGTGAAATTACGTTATTGATGTATATGAAGGTCAAACGGAGACGTAGAGGCCAACAAGACAGGAATGTTGTCAAATATTACCGCCGAGATGATAGGTTGGGATAGGATAGGTTATATTTCGTTATTGATGTATATGAATGTCCCACGGAGACGTAGAGGCCAACTCGCCAGGTATATAGTCAAACATTACCACCGAGATGTTAGGTTGGGTTCGGTTAGGTTATATTACTTTATTGACGTATCTAAAGGTCCCACGGAGACGGAGAAGCCAACTCGCCAGGAATGTTTTCAAATATTACCGCCGAGATGTTAGGTTGGGTTAGATTAGCTTATATTACGTTATTGATGTATATAAAGATCCAACGGAGACGTATAGGCCAACAAGCCAGAAATGTGGTCAAATATTACCACCGAGATGATAGATTGGGTTAGGTTAGGTTATATTACGTTATTGATGTATATAAATATCCCACGGAAACGTAGAGGCCAACTCGCCAGGAATGTGGTCAAATGTTGCCGCCGAGATGATACGTTGGGTTAGGTTAGGTTGTATTACGTTAGTGATGTATATGAAGGTCGCACGGAGACGTAGAGACAACAAGAGAGGAATGTGGTGAAATATTACCGCCGAGATGATAGGTTGGGTTAGGTTAGGTTGTATTACGTTATTGATGTATATAAAGGTCGCACGGAGACGTAGAGACAACAAGAGAGGAATGTGGTGAAATATTACCGCCGAGATGTTAGGTTGGGTTAGGTTAGGTTATATTACGTTATTGATGTATATAAATGTCCCACGGAGACGTAGAGGCCAACTAGCCAGGTATGTTTTCAAATATTATCGCCGAGATGCTAGGTTGGGTTAGGTTACGTTATATTACGTGATGTATGTATATAAAGATCCCACGGAGACGTAGAGGCCAACTCGCCAGGTATGTTGTCAAGCATTACCGCCGAGATGTTAGGTTGGGTTAGGTTCGGTGGAATTACGTTATTGATGTATATGAAGGTCAAACGGAGACGTAGAGGCCAACTCGCCAGGAATGTTGTCAAATATTACCGCCGAGATGTTAGGTGGGGTTAGGTTAGGTTATATTCCGTTATTGATGTATATGAAGGTCCAACGGAGACGTAGAGGCCAACTCGCCAGGAATGTTGTCAAGTATTACCGACGAGATTTTAGGTTGGGTTAGGTTAGGTTATATTACGTTATTGATGTATATAAAGGTCCCACGGAGACGTATAGGCCAACAAGCCAGAAATGTGGTCAAATATTACCACCGAGATGTTAGATTGGGTTAGGTTAGGTTATATTACGTTATTGATGTATATAAGGATCCCACGGAGACGTAGAGGCCAACTCGCCAGGAATGTGATCAAATGTTGCCGCCGAGATGATACGTTGGGTTAGGTTAGGTTGTATTACGTTAGTGATGTATATGAAGGTCGCACGGAGACGTAGAGACAACAAGAGAGGAATGTGGTGAAATATTACCGCCGAGATGATAGGTTGGGTTAGGTTAGGTTGTATTACGTTATTGATGTATATAAAGGTCGCACGGAGACGTAGAGACAACAAGAGAGGAATGTGGTGAAATATTACCGCCGAGATGTTAGGTTGGGTTAGGTTAGGTTATATTACGTTATTGATGTATATAAATGTCCCACGGAGACGTAGAGGCCAACTCGCCAGGTATGTTTTCAAATATTATCGCCGAGATGCTAGGTTGGGTTAGGTTAGGTTATATTACGTTATTGATGTATATGAAGGTCAAACGGAGACGTAGAGGCCAACAAGACCGGAATGTTGTCAAATATTACCGCCGAGATGATAGGTTGGGTTAGGATAGGTTATTTTTCGTTATTGATGTATATGAATGTCCCACGGAGACGTAGAGGCCAACTCGCCAGGTATATAGTCAAACATTACCGCCGAGATGTTAGGTTGGGTTCGGTTAGGTTATATTACGTTATTGACGTATCTAAAGGTCCCACGGAGACGGTGAAGCCAACTCGCCAGGAATGTTTTCAAATATTACCGCCGAGGTGTTAGGTTGGGTTAGGTTAGCTTATATTACGTGATGTATGTATATAAAGATCCCACGGAGACGTAGAGGCCAACTCGCCAGGTATGTTGTCAAGCATTACCGCCGAGATGTTAGGTTGGGTTAGGTTCGGTGGAATTACGTTATTGATGTATATGAAGGTCAAACGGAGACGTAGAGGCCAACTCGCCCGGAATGTTGTCAAATATTACCGCCGAGATGATAGGTTGGGTTAGGATAGGTTATATTTCGTTATTGATGTATATGAAGGTCCCACGGAGACGTAAAGGCCAACTCGCCAGGTATGTTGTCAAGTATTACCGACGAGATTTTAGGTTGGGTTAGGTTAGGTTATATTACGTTATTGATGTATATAAAGGTCCCACGGAGACGTATAGGCCAACAAGCCAGAAATGTGGTCAAATATTACCACCGAGATGTTAGATTGGGTTAGGTTAGGTTATATTACGTTATTGATGTATATAAAGATCCCACGGAGACGTAGATGCCAACAAGCCAGGAATGTGGTCAAATGTTGCCGCCGAGATGATAGCTAGGGTTAGGTTAGGTTATATTACGTTATTGACGTATGTAAAGGTCCCACGGAGACGCAGAGACCAACAAGCCAGGAATGTGGTCAAATATTACCGCCGAGATGTTAGGTTGGGTTAGGCTAGCTTATATAACGTTATTTATGTATATAAAGGTCCCATGGAGACGTAGAGGCCAACTCGCCAGGAATGTGGTCAAATGTTGCCGCCGAGATGATAGGTTGGGTTAGGTTAGGTGAAATTACGTTATTGATGTATATGAAGGTCAAACGGAGACGTAGAGGCCAACAAGACAGGAATGTTGTCAAATATTACCGCCGAGATGATAGGTTGGGATAGGATAGGTTATATTTCGTTATTGATGTATATGAATGTCCCACGGAGACGTAGAGGCCAACTCGCCAGGTATATAGTCAAACATTACCACCGAGATGTTAGGTTGGGTTCGGTTAGGTTATATTACTTTATTGACGTATCTAAAGGTCCCACGGAGACGGAGAAGCCAACTCGCCAGGAATGTTTTCAAATATTACCGCCGAGATGTTAGGTTGGGTTAGATTAGCTTATATTACGTTATTGATGTATATAAAGATCCAACGGAGACGTATAGGCCAACAAGCCAGAAATGTGGTCAAATATTACCACCTAGATGATAGATTGGGTTAGGTTAGGTTATATTACGTTATTGATGTATATAAAGATCCCACGGAGACGTAGAGGCCAACTCGCCAGGAATGTGGTCAAATGTTGCCGCCGAGATGATACGTTGGGTTAGGTTAGGTTGTATTACGTTAGTGATGTATATGAAGGTCGCACGGAGACGTAGAGACAACAAGAGAGGAATGTGGTGAAATATTACCGCCGAGATGATAGGTTGGGTTAGGTTAGGTTGTATTACGTTATTGATGTATATAAAGGTCGCACGGAGACGTAGAGACAACAAGAGAGGAATGTGGTGAAATATTACCGCCGAGATGTTAGGTTGGGTTAGGTTAGGTTATATTACGTTATTGATGTATATAAATGTCCCACGGAGACGTAGAGGCCAACTAGCCAGGTATGTTTTCAAATATTATCGCCGAGATGCTAGGTTGGGTTAGGTTACGTTATATTACGTGATGTATGTATATAAAGATCCCACGGAGACGTAGAGGCCAACTCGCCAGGTATGTTGTCAAGCATTACCGCCGAGATGTTAGGTTGGGTTAGGTTCGGTGAAATTACGTTATTGATGTATATGAAGGTCAAACGGAGACGTAGAGGCCAACTCGCCAGGAATGTTGTCAAATATTACCGCCGAGATGTTAGGTGGGGTTAGGTTAGGTTATATTCCGTTATTGATGTATATAAAGGTCCAACGGAGACGTAGAGGCCAACTCGCCAGGAATGTTGTCAAATATTACCGTCGAGATGATAGGTTGGGTTAGGATAGGTTATATTACGTTATTGATGTATATGAAGGTCAAACGGAGACGTAGAGGCCAACTCGCCAGGAATGTTGTCAAATATTACCGCCGAGATGTTAGGTGGGGTTAGGTTAGGTTATATTCCGTTATTGATGTATATGAAGGTCCAACGGAGACGTAGAGGCCAACTCGCCAGGAATGTTGTCAAATATTACCGTCGAGATGATAGCTTGGGTTAGGTTAGGTGAAATTACGTTATTGATGTATATGAAGGTCAAACGGAGACGTAGAGGCCAACTCGCCAGGAATGTTGTCAAATATTACCGCCGAGATGTTAGGTTGGGTTAGATTAGCTTATATTACGTTATTGATGTATATAAAGATCCAACGGAGACGTAGAGGCCAACTCGCCAGGAATGTTGTCAAGTATTACCGACGAGATTTTAGGTTGGATTAGGTTAGGTTATATTTGGTTATTGGTGTATATGAAGGTCCCACGGAGACGTAGATGCCAAGTCGCCAGGTATGTTGTCAAATATATCCGCCGAGATGTTAGGTTGGGTTAGGTTAGGTTGTATTACGTTATTGATGTATATAACGGTCGCACGGAGACGTAGAGACAACAAGAGAGGAATGTTGTGAAATAATACCGCCGAAATGTTACATTGGGTTAGGCTAGCTTATATTACGTTATTTATGTATATAAAGGTCAAACGGAGACGTAGAGGCCAACTCGCCAGGAATGTTGTCAAATATTACCACCGAGATGTTAGATTGGGTTAGGTTAGGTTATATTACGTTATTGATGTATATAAAGATCCCACGGAGACGTAGATGCCAACAAGCCAGGAATGTGGTCAAATATTACCACCGAGATGTTAGATTGGGTTAGGTTAGGTTATATTACGTTATTGATGTATATAAAGATCCCACGGAGACGTAGATGCCAACAAGCCAGGAATGTGGTCAAATGTTGCCGCCGAGATGATAGCTTGGGTTAGGTTAGGTTATATTACGTTATTGACGTATGTAAAGGTCCCACGGAGACGGAGAAGCCAACTCGCCAGGAATGTTTTCAAATATTACCGCCGAGATGTTAGGTTGGGTTAGATTAGCTTATATTACGTTATTGATGTATATAAAGATCCAACGGAGACGTATAGGCCAACAAGCCAGAAATGTGGTCAAATATTACCACCGAGATGTTAGATTGGGTTAGGTTAGGTTATATTACGTTATTGATGTATATAAAGATCCCACGGAGACGTAGAGGCCAACTCGCCAGGAATGTGGTGAAATATTACCGCCGAGATGATACGTTGGGTTAGGTTAGGTTGTATTACGTTATTGATGTATATAAAGGTCGCACGGAGACGTAGAGACAACAAGAGAGGAATGTGGTGAAATATTACCGCCGAGATGTTAGGTTGGGTTAGGTTAGGTTATATTACGTTATTGATGTATATAAATGTCCCACGGAGACGTAGAGGCCAACTCGCCAGGTATGTTTTCAAATATTATCGCCGAGATGCTAGGTTGGGTTAGGTTAGGTTATATTACGTGATGTATGTATATAAAGATCCCACGGAGACGTAGAGGCCAACTCGCCAGGTATGTTGTCAAGCATTACCGCCGAGATGTTAGGTTGGGTTAGGTTCGGTGGAATTACGTTATTGATGTATATGAAGGTCAAACGGAGACGTAGAGGCCAACTCGCCAGGAATGTTGTCAAATATTACCGCCGAGATGTTAGGTGGGGTTAGGTTAGGTTATATTCCGTTATTGATGTATATGAAGGTCCAACGGAGACGTAGAGGCCAACTCGCCAGGAATGTTGTCAAATATTACCGCCGAGATGATAGGTTGGGTTAGGATAGGTTATATTACGTTATTGATGTATATGAAGGTCAAACGGAGACGTAGAGGCCAACTCGCCAGGAATGTTGTCAAATATTACCGCCGAGATGATAGGTTGGGTTAGGATAGGTTATATTTCGTTATTGATGTATATGAATGTCCCACGGAGACGTAAAGACCAACTCGCCAGGTATGTTGTGAAACATTACCGCCGAGATGTTAGGTTGGGTTAGGTTAGGTTATATTACGTTATTGATGTATATAAAGATCCAACGGAGACGTAGAGGCCAACTCGCCAGGAATGTTGTCAAGTATTACCGCCGAGATGTTAGGTTGGTTCAGGTTAGGTTATATTACGTTATTGATGTATATAAAGGTCCCACGGAGACGCAGAGGCCAACAATACAGGAATGTGGTCAAATAATACCGCCGAGATGTTAGGTTGGGTTAGGTTAGGTTATATTACGTTATTGATGTATATAAAGTTCCCACGGAGACGTATAGGCCAACAAGCCAGGAATGTGGTCAAATATTACCACCGAGATGTTAGGTTGGGTTAGGTTAGGTTATATTTCGTTATTGATGTATATGAAGGTCCCACGAAGACGTAGAGGCCATGTCGCCAGGTATGTTTTCAAATATATCCGCCGAGATGTTAGGTTGGGTTAGGTTAGGTTGTATTACGTTATTGATGTATATAATGGTCGCACGGAGACGTAGAGACAACAAGAGAGGAATGTGGTGAAATATTACCGCCGAGATGTCTGATTGGGTTAGGCTAGCTTATATTACGTTATTTATGTATATAAAGGTCCCACGGAGACGTAGAGGCCAACTCGCCAGGAATGTTGTCAAGTATTACCGCCGAGATGTTAGGTTGGGTTAGGTTAGGTTATATTACGTTATTGATGTATATAAAGGTCCCACGGAGACATAGAGGCCAACAAGCCAGGAATGTGGTCAAATATTACCACCGAGATGTTAGATTGGGTTAGGTTAGGTTATATTACGTTATTGATGTATATAAATATCCCACGGAGACGTAGAGGCCAACTCGCCAGGAATGTGGTCAAATGTTGCCGCCGAGATGATAGCTTGGGTTAGGTTAGGTCAAATTACGTTATTGATGTATATGAAGGTCAAACGGAGACGTAGAGGCCAACTCGCCAGGAATGTTGTCAAATATTACCGCCGAGATGATAGGTTGGGTTAGGATAGGTTATATTTCGTTATTGATGTATATGAAGGTCCCACGGAGACGTAAAGGCCAACTCGCCAGGTATGTTGTGAAACATTACCGCCGAGATGTTAGGTTGGGTTAGGTTAGGTTATATTACGTTATTGATGTATATAAAGATCCAACGGAGACGTAGAGGCCAACTCGCCAGGAATGCTGTCAAATATTACCGCCTAGATGATAGGTTGGGTTAGGTTAGGTTATATTTCGTTATTGATGTACATGAAGGTCCCACGGAGACGTAGAGGCCAAGCCGCCAGGTATGTTGTCAAATATATCCGCCGAGATGTTAGGTTGGGTTAGGTTAGGTTGTATTACGTTATTGATGTATATAAAGGTCGAACGGAGACGTAGAGACAACAAGAGAGGCATGTGGTGAAATATTACCGCCGAGATGATAGATTGGGTTAGGCTAGCTTATATTACGTTATTTATATATATAAGTGTCCCACGGAGACGTAGAGGCCAACTCGCCAGGAATGTTGTCAAGAATTACCGCCGAGATGTTAGGTTGGGTTAGGTTAGGGTATATTACGTTATTGATGTATATAAAGGTCCCACGGAGACGCAGAGGCCAACTCGCCAGGAATGTTGTCAAGTATTACCGCCGAGATGTTAGGTTGGGTTAGGTTAGGGTATATTACGTTATTGATGTATATAAAGATCCAACGGAGACGTAGAGGCCAACTCGCCAGGAATGTTGTCAAGTATTACCGCCGAGATGTTAGGTTGGGTCAGGTTAGGTTATATTACGTTATTGACGTATGTAAAGGTCCCACGCAGACGCAGAGACCAACAAGCCAGGAATGTGGTCAAATATTACCGCCGAGATGTTAGGTTGGGTTAGGCTAGCTTATATAACGTTATTTATGTATATAAAGGTCCCACGGATACGTAGAGGCCATCTCGCCAGGTATGTTGTCAAATATTACCGGCGAGATGTTAGGTTGGGTTCGGTTAGGTTATATTACGTTATTGACGTATCTAAAGGTCCCACGGAGACGGTGAAGCCAACTCGCCAGGAATGTTTTCAAATATTACCGCCGAGGTGTTAGGTTGGGTTAGGTTAGCTTATATTACGTGATGTATGTATATAAAGATCCCACGGAGACGTAGAGGCCAACTCGCCAGGTATGTTGTCAAGCATTACCGCCGAGATGTTAGGTTGGGTTAGGTTCGGTGGAATTACGTTATTGATGTATATGAAGGTCAAACGGAGACGTAGAGGCCAACTCGACAGGAATGTTGTCAAATATTACCGCCGAGATGTTAGGTAGGGTTAGGTTAGGTTATATTTCGTTATTGATGTATATGAAGGTCCCACGGAGACGTAAAGGCCAACTCGCCAGGTATGTTGTCAAACATTACCACCGAGATGTTAGATTGGGTTAGGTTAGGTTATATTACGTTATTGATGTATATAAAGATCCAACGGAGACGTAGAGGCCAACAAGCCAGGAATGTGGTCAAATATTACCACCGAGATGTTAGATTGGGTTAGGTTAGGTTATATTACGTTATTGATGTATATAAATATCCCACGGAGACGTAGAGGCCAACTCGCCAGGAATGTGGTCAAATGTTGCCACCGAGATGATAGCTTGGGTTAGGTTAGGTGAAATTACGTTATTGATGTATATGAAGGTCAAACGGAGACGTAGAGGCCAACTCGCCAGGAATGTTGTCAAATATTACCGCCGAGATGTTAGGTTGCGTTAGGTTAGGTTATATTTCGTTATTGATGTATATGAAGGTCCAACGGAGACGTAGAGGCCAACTCGCCAGGAATGTTGTCAAATATTACCGCCGAGATGATAGATTGGGTTAGGTTAGGTTATATTACGTCATTGATGTATATAAAGGTCCCACGGAGACGTAGAGGCCAACTCGCCAGGAATGTTGTCAGATATTACCGCCGAGATTATAGGTTGGGTTAGGATAGGTTATATTTCGTTACTGATGTATATGAAGGTCCCACGGAGACGTAGAGGCCAACTCGCCAGGTATGTTGTCAAGCATTACCGCCGAGATGTTAGGTTGGGTTAGGTTAGGTTATATTACGTTATTGATGTATATAAAGATCCAACGGAGACGTAGAGGCCAACAAGCCAGGAATGTGGTCAAATATTACCACCGAGATGTTAGATTGGGTTAGGTTAGGTTATATTACGTTATTGATGTATATAAATATCCCACGGAGACGTAGAGGCCAACTCGCCAGGAATGTGGTCAAATGTTGCCACCGAGATGATAGCTTGGGTTAGGTTAGGTGAAATTACGTTATTGATGTATATGAAGGTCAAACGGAGACGTAGAGGCCAACTCGCCAGGAATGTTGTCAAATATTACCGCCGAGATGTTAGGTTGGGTTAGGTTAGGTTATATTTCGTTATTGATGTATATGAAGGTCCAACGGAGACGTAGAGGCCAACTCGCCAGGAATGTTGTCAAATATTACCGCCGAGATGATAGATTGGGTTAGGTTAGGTTATATTACGTCATTGATGTATATAAAGGTCCCACGGAGACGTAGAGGCCAACTCGCCAGGAATGTTGTCAGATATTACCGCCGAGATTATAGGTTGGGTTAGGATAGGTTATATTTCGTTACTGATGTATATGAAGGTCCCACGGAGACGTAGAGGCCAACTCGCCAGGTATGTTGTCAAGCATTACCGCCGAGATGTTAGGTTGGGTTAGGTTCGGTGAAATTACGTTATTGATGTATATGAAGGTCAAACGGAGATGTAGAGGCCAACTCGCCAGGAATGTTGTCAAATATTACCGCCGAGATGATAGGTTGGGTTAGAATAGGTTATATTTCGTTATTGATGTATATGAAGGTCCCACGGAGACGTAGAGGCCAACTCGCCAGGAATGTTGTCAAGTATTACCGCCGAGATGTTAGGTTGGGTTAGGTTAGGGTATATTACGTTATTGATGTATATAAAGATCCAACGGAGACGTAGAGGCCAACTCGCCAGGAATGTTGTCAAGTATTACCGCCGAGATGTTAGGTTGGGTCAGGTTAGGTTATATTACGTTATTGATGTATATAAAGGTCCCACGGAGACGCAGAGGCCAACAATACAGGAATGTGGTCAAATAATACCGCCGAGTTGTTAGGTTGGGTTAGGTTAGGTTATATTACGTTATTGATGTATATAAAGTTCCCAAGGAGACGTATGGGCCAACAAGCCAGGAATGTGGTCAAATATTACCACCGAGATGTTAGATTGGGTTAGGTTAGGTTATATTACGTTATTTATGTATATAAAGGTCCCATGGAGACGTAGAGGCCAACTCGCCAGGAATGTGGTCAAATGTTGCCGCCGAGATGATAGGTTGGGTTAGGTTAGGTGAAATTACGTTATTGATGTATATGAAGGTCAAACGGAGACGTAGAGGCCAACAAGACAGGAATGTTGTCAAATATTACCGCCGAGATGATAGGTTGGGATAGGATAGGTTATATTTCGTTATTGATGTATATGAATGTCCCACGGAGACGTAGAGGCCAACTCGCCAGGTATATAGTCAAACATTACCACCGAGATGTTAGGTTGGGTTCGGTTAGGTTATATTACTTTATTGACGTATCTAAAGGTCCCACGGAGACGGAGAAGCCAACTCGCCAGGAATGTTTTCAAATATTACCGCCGAGATGTTAGGTTGGGTTAGATTAGCTTATATTACGTTATTGATGTATATAAAGATCCAACGGAGACGTATAGGCCAACAAGCCAGAAATGTGGTCAAATATTACCACCTAGATGATAGATTGGGTTAGGTTAGGTTATATTACGTTATTGATGTATATAAAGATCCCACGGAGACGTAGAGGCCAACTCGCCAGGAATGTGGTCAAATGTTGCCGCCGAGATGATACGTTGGGTTAGGTTAGGTTGTATTACGTTAGTGATGTATATGAAGGTCGCACGGAGACGTAGAGACAACAAGAGAGGAATGTGGTGAAATATTACCGCCGAGATGATAGGTTGGGTTAGGTTAGGTTAAATTACGTTATTGATGTATATAAAGGTCGCACGGAGACGTAGAGACAACAAGAGAGGAATGTGGTGAAATATTACCGCCGAGATGTTAGGTTGGGTTAGGTTAGGTTATATTACGTTATTGATGTATATAAATGTCCCACGGAGACGTAGAGGCCAACTAGCCAGGTATGTTTTCAAATATTATCGCCGAGATGCTAGGTTGGGTTAGGTTACGTTATATTACGTGATGTATGTATATAAAGATCCCACGGAGACGTAGAGGCCAACTCGCCAGGTATGTTGTCAAGCATTACCGCCGAGATGTTAGGTTGGGTTAGGTTCGGTGAAATTACGTTATTGATGTATATGAAGGTCAAACGGAGACGTAGAGGCCAACTCGCCAGGAATGTTGTCAAATATTACCGCCGAGATGTTAGGTGGGGTTAGGTTAGGTTATATTCCGTTATTGATGTATATGAAGGTCCAACGGAGACGTAGAGGCCAACTCGCCAGGAATGTTGTCAAGTATTACCGACGAGATTTTAGGTTGGATTAGGTTAGGTTATATTTGGTTATTGGTGTATATGAAGGTCCCACGGAGACGTAGATGCCAAGTCGCCAGGTATGTTGTCAAATATATCCGCCGAGATGTTAGGTTGGGTTAGGTTAGGTTGTATTACGTTATTGATGTATATAACGGTCGCACGGAGACGTAGAGACAACAAGAGAGGAATGTTGTGAAATAATACCGCCGAAATGTTACATTGGGTTAGGCTAGCTTATATTACGTTATTTATGTATATAAAGGTCAAACGGAGACGTAGAGGCCAACTCGCCAGGAATGTTGTCAAATATTACCACCGAGATGTTAGATTGGGTTAGGTTAGGTTATATTACGTTATTGATGTATATAAAGATCCCACGGAGACGTAGATGCCAACAAGCCAGGAATGTGGTCAAATATTACCACCGAGATGTTAGATTGGGTTAGGTTAGGTTATATTACGTTATTGATGTATATAAAGATCCCACGGAGACGTAGATGCCAACAAGCCAGGAATGTGGTCAAATGTTGCCGCCGAGATGATAGCTTGGGTTAGGTTAGGTTATATTACGTTATTGACGTATGTAAAGGTCCCACGGAGACGGAGAAGCCAACTCGCCAGGAATGTTTTCAAATATTACCGCCGAGATGTTAGGTTGGGTTAGATTAGCTTATATTACGTTATTGATGTATATAAAGATCCAACGGAGACGTATAGGCCAACAAGCCAGAAATGTGGTCAAATATTACCACCGAGATGTTAGATTGGGTTAGGTTAGGTTATATTACGTTATTGATGTATATAAAGATCCCACGGAGACGTAGAGGCCAACTCGCCAGGAATGTGGTGAAATATTACCGCCGAGATGATACGTTGGGTTAGGTTAGGTTGTATTACGTTATTGATGTATATAAAGGTCGCACGGAGACGTAGAGACAACAAGAGAGGAATGTGGTGAAATATTACCGCCGAGATGTTAGGTTGGGTTAGGTTAGGTTATATTACGTTATTGATGTATATAAATGTCCCACGGAGACGTAGAGGCCAACTCGCCAGGTATGTTTTCAAATATTATCGCCGAGATGCTAGGTTGGGTTAGGTTAGGTTATATTACGTGATGTATGTATATAAAGATCCCACGGAGACGTAGAGGCCAACTCGCCAGGTATGTTGTCAAGCATTACCGCCGAGATGTTAGGTTGGGTTAGGTTCGGTGGAATTACGTTATTGATGTATATGAAGGTCAAACGGAGACGTAGAGGCCAACTCGCCAGGAATGTTGTCAAATATTACCGCCGAGATGTTAGGTGGGGTTAGGTTAGGTTATATTCCGTTATTGATGTATATGAAGGTCCAACGGAGACGTAGAGGCCAACTCGCCAGGAATGTTGTCAAATATTACCGCCGAGATGATAGGTTGGGTTAGGATAGGTTATATTACGTTATTGATGTATATGACGGTCAAACGGAGACGTAGAGGCCAACTCGCCAGGAATGTTGTCAAATATTACCGCCGAGATGATAGGTTGGGTTAGGATAGGTTATATTTCGTTATTGATGTATATGAATGTCCCACGGAGACGTAAAGACCAACTCGCCAGGTATGTTGTGAAACATGACCGCCGAGATGTTAGGTTGGGTTAGGTTAGGTTATATTACGTTATTGATGTATATAAAGATCCAACGGAGACGTAGAGGCCAACTCGCCAGGAATGTTGTCAAGTATTACCGCCGAGATGTTAGGTTGGTTCAGGTTAGGTTATATTACGTTATTGATGTATATAAAGGTCCCACGGAGACGCAGAGGCCAACAATACAGGAATGTGGTCAAATAATACCGCCGAGATGTTAGGTTGGGTTAGGTTAGGTTATATTACGTTATTGATGTATATAAAGTTCCCACGGAGACGTATAGGCCAACAAGCCAGGAATGTGGTCAAATATTACCACCGAGATGTTAGGTTGGGTTAGGTTAGGTTATATTTCGTTATTGATGTATATGAAGGTCCCACGAAGACGTAGAGGCCATGTCGCCAGGTATGTTTTCAAATATATCCGCCGAGATGTTAGGTTGGGTTAGGTTAGGTTGTATTACGTTATTGATGTATATAATGGTCGCACGGAGACGTAGAGACAACAAGAGAGGAATGTGGTGAAATATTACCGCCGAGATGTCTGATTGGGTTAGGCTAGCTTATATTACGTTATTTATGTATATAAAGGTCCCACGGAGACGTAGAGGCCAACTCGCCAGGAATGTTGTCAAGTATTACCGCCGAGATGTTAGGTTGGGTTAGGTTAGGTTATATTACGTTATTGATGTATATAAAGGTCCCACGGAGACATAGAGGCCAACAAGCCAGGAATGTGGTCAAATATTACCACCGAGATGTTAGATTGGGTTAGGTTAGGTTATATTACGTTATTGATGTATATAAATATCCCACGGAGACGTAGAGGCCAACTCGCCAGGAATGTGGTCAAATGTTGCCGCCGAGATGATAGCTTGGGTTAGGTTAGGTCAAATTACGTTATTGATGTATATGAAGGTCAAACGGAGACGTAGAGGCCAACTCGCCAGGAATGTTGTCAAATATTACCGCCGAGATGATAGGTTGGGTTAGGATAGGTTATATTTCGTTATTGATGTATATGAAGGTCCCACGGAGACGTAAAGGCCAACTCGCCAGGTATGTTGTGAAACATTACCGCCGAGATGTTAGGTTGGGTTAGGTTAGGTTATATTACGTTATTGATGTATATAAAGATCCAACGGAGACGTAGAGGCCAACTCGCCAGGAATGCTGTCAAATATTACCGCCTAGATGATAGGTTGGGTTAGGTTAGGTTATATTTCGTTATTGATGTACATGAAGGTCCCACGGAGACGTAGAGGCCAAGCCGCCAGGTATGTTGTCAAATATATCCGCCGAGATGTTAGGTTGGGTTAGGTTAGGTTGTATTACGTTATTGATGTATATAAAGGTCGAACGGAGACGTAGAGACAACAAGAGAGGCATGTGGTGAAATATTACCGCCGAGATGATAGATTGGGTTAGGCTAGCTTATATTACGTTATTTATATATATAAGTGTCCCACGGAGACGTAGAGGCCAACTCGCCAGGAATGTTGTCAAGAATTACCGCCGAGATGTTAGGTTGGGTTAGGTTAGGGTATATTACGTTATTGATGTATATAAAGGTCCCACGGAGACGCAGAGGCCAACTCGCCAGGAATGTTGTCAAGTATTACCGCCGAGATGTTAGGATGGGTTAGGTTAGGGTATATTACGTTATTGATGTATATAAAGATCCAACGGAGACGTAGAGGCCAACTCGCCAGGAATGTTGTCAAGTATTACCGCCGAGATGTTAGGTTGGGTCAGGTTAGGTTATATTACGTTATTGACGTATGTAAAGGTCCCACGCAGACGCAGAGACCAACAAGCCAGGAATGTGGTCAAATATTACCGCCGAGATGTTAGGTTGGGTTAGGCTAGCTTATATAACGTTATTTATGTATATAAAGGTCCCACGGATACGTAGAGGCCATCTCGCCAGGTATGTTGTCAAATATTACCGGCGAGATGTTAGGTTGGGTTAGGTTAGGTTATATTACGTTATTGATGTATATAAAGATACCACGGAGACGTATAGGCCAACAAGCCAGAAATGTGGTCAAATATTACCACCGAGATGTTAGATTGGGTTAGGTTAGGTTATATTACGTTATTGATGTATATAAAGATCCCACGGAGACGTAGAGGCCAACTCGCCAGGAATGTGGTCAAATGTTGCCGCCGAGATGATACGTTGGGTTAGGTTAGGTTGTATTACGTTAGTGATGTATATGAAGGTCGCACGGAGACGTAGAGACAACAAGAGAGGAATGTGGTGAAATATTACCGCCGAGATGATAGGTTGGGTTAGGTTAGGTTGTATTACGTTATTGATGTATATAAAGGTAGCACGGAGACGTAGAGACAACAAGAGAGGAATGTGGTGAAATATTACCGCCGAGAAGTTAGGTTGGATTAGGATAGGTTATATTTCGTTATTGATGTATATGAATGTCCCACGGAGACGTAGAGGCCAACTCGCCAGGTATATAGTCAAACATTACCGCCGAGATGTTAGGTTGGGTTCGGTTAGGTTATATTACGTTATTGACGTATCTAAAGGTCCCACGGAGACGGTGAAGCCAACTCGCCAGGAATGTTTTCAAATATTACCGCCGAGGTGTTAGGTTGGGTTAGGTTAGCTTATATTACGTGATGTATGTATATAAAGATCCCACGGAGACGTAGAGGCCAACTCGCCAGGTATGTTGTCAAGCATTACCGCCGAGATGTTAGGTTGGGTTAGGTTCGGTGGAATTACGTTATTGATGTATATGAAGGTCAAACGGAGACGTAGAGGCCAACTCGACAGGAATGTTGTCAAATATTACCGCCGAGATGTTAGGTAGGGTTAGGTTAGGTTATATTTCGTTATTGATGTATATGAAGGTCCCACGGAGACGTAAAGGCCAACTCGCCAGGTATGTTGTCAAACATTACCACCGAGATGTTAGATTGGGTTAGGTTAGGTTATATTACGTTATTGATGTATATAAAGATCCAACGGAGACGTAGAGGCCAACAAGCCAGGAATGTGGTCAAATATTACCACCGAGATGTTAGATTGGGTTAGGTTAGGTTATATTACGTTATTGATGTATATAAATATCCCACGGAGACGTAGAGGCCAACTCGCCAGGAATGTGGTCAAATGTTGCCACCGAGATGATAGCTTGGGTTAGGTTAGGTGAAATTACGTTATTGATGTATATGAAGGTCAAACGGAGACGTAGAGGCCAACTCGCCAGGAATGTTGTCAAATATTACCGCCGAGATGTTAGGTTGGGTTAGGTTAGGTTATATTTCGTTATTGATGTATATGAAGGTCCAACGGAGACGTAGAGGCCAACTCGCCAGGAATGTTGTCAAATATTACCGCCGAGATGATAGATTGGGTTAGGTTAGGTTATATTACGTCATTGATGTATATAAAGGTCCCACGGAGACGTAGAGGCCAACTCGCCAGGAATGTTGTCAGATATTACCGCCGAGATTATAGGTTGGGTTAGGATAGGTTATATTTCGTTACTGATGTATATGAAGGTCCCACGGAGACGTAGAGGCCAACTCGCCAGGTATGTTGTCAAGCATTACCGCCGAGATGTTAGGTTGGGTTAGGTTAGGTTATATTACGTTATTGATGTATATAAAGATCCAACGGAGACGTAGAGGCCAACAAGCCAGGAATGTGGTCAAATATTACCACCGAGATGTTAGATTGGGTTAGGTTAGGTTATATTACGTTATTGATGTATATAAATATCCCACGGAGACGTAGAGGCCAACTCGCCAGGAATGTGGTCAAATGTTGCCACCGAGATGATAGCTTGGGTTAGGTTAGGTGAAATTACGTTATTGATGTATATGAAGGTCAAACGGAGACGTAGAGGCCAACTCGCCAGGAATGTTGTCAAATATTACCGCCGAGATGTTAGGTTGGGTTAGGTTAGGTTATATTTCGTTATTGATGTATATGAAGGTCCAACGGAGACGTAGAGGCCAAC
Source organism: Xylocopa violacea (assembly GCA_963969225.1). NCBI lineage: Eukaryota > Metazoa > Arthropoda > Insecta > Hymenoptera > Apidae > Xylocopa > Xylocopa violacea. Next base: position 21,328 of record CAXAJV010001195.1, read on the forward strand.
TCGCCAGGAATGTTGTCAAATATTACCGCCGAGATGATAGATTGGGTTAGGTTAGGTTATATTACGTCATTGATGTATATAAAGGTCCCACGGAGACGTAGAGGCCAACTCGCCAGGAATGTTGTCAGATATTACCGCCGAGATTATAGGTTGGGTTAGGATAGGTTATATTTCGTTACTGATGTATATGAAGGTCCCACGGAGACGTAGAGGCCAACTCGCCAGGTATGTTGTCAAGCATTACCGCCGAGATGTTAGGTTGGGTTAGGTTCGGTGAAATTACGTTATTGATGTATATGAAGGTCAAACGGAGATGTAGAGGCCAACTCGCCAGGAATGTTGTCAAATATTACCGCCGAGATGATAGGTTGGGTTAGAATAGGTTATATTTCGTTATTGATGTATATGAAGGTCCCACGGAGACGTAGAGGCCAACTCGCCAGGAATGTTGTCAAGTATTACCGCCGAGATGTTAGGTTGGGTTAGGTTAGGGTATATTACGTTATTGATGTATATAAAGATCCAACGGAGACGTAGAGGCCAACTCGCCAGGAATGTTGTCAAGTATTACCGCCGAGATGTTAGGTTGGGTCAGGTTAGGTTATATTACGTTATTGATGTATATAAAGGTCCCACGGAGACGCAGAGGCCAACAATACAGGAATGTGGTCAAATAATACCGCCGAGTTGTTAGGTTGGGTTAGGTTAGGTTATATTACGTTATTGATGTATATAAAGTTCCCAAGGAGACGTATGGGCCAACAAGCCAGGAATGTGGTCAAATATTACCACCGAGATGTTAGATTGGGTTAGGTTAGGTTATATTACGTTATTGATGTATATAAAGATCCCACGGTGACGTAGAGGCCAACTCGCCAGGAATGTGGACAAATGTTGCCGCCGAGATGATAGGTTGGGTTAGTTTCGGTGAAATGTTGTTATTGATGTATATGAAGGCCAAACGGAGACGTAGAGCCCAACTCGCCAGGAATGTTGTCAAATATTACCGCCGAGATGATAGGTTGGGTTAGGATAGGTTATATTTCGTTATTGATGTATATGAAGGTCCCACGGAGACGTAGAGGCCAACTCGCCAGGAATGTTATCAAATATATCCGCCGAGATGTTAGGTTGGGTTAGGTTAGGTTATATTACGTTATTGATGTATATAAAGGTCCCACGGAGACGCAGAGGCCAACAAGACAGGAATGTGATCACATAATACCGCCGAGATGTTAGGTTGGGTTAGGTTAGGTTATATTACGTTATTTATGTATATAAAGGTCCCACGGATACGTAGAGGCCAACTCGCCAGGAATGTTGTCAAGTATTACCGCCGAGATGTTAGGTTGGGTTAGGTTAGGTTATATTACGTTATTGATGTATATAAAGGTCCCACGGAGACATAGAGGCCAACAAGCCAGGAATGTGGTCAAATATTACCGCCGAGATGATAGGTTGGGTTAGGTTAGGTTATATTTCGTTATTGATGTACATGAAGATCCCACGGAGACGTAGAGGCCAAGCCGCCAGGAATGTGGTCAATTGTTGCCGCCGAGATGATAGCTTGGGTTAGGTTAGGTGAAATTACGTTATTGATGTATATGAAGGTCAAACGGAGACGTAGAGGCCAACTCGCCAGGAATGCTGTCAAATATTACCGCCTAGATGATAGGTTGGGTTAGGTTAGGTTATATTTCGTTATTGATGTACATGAAGGTCCCACGGAGACGTAGAGGCCAAGCCGCCAGGTATGTTGTCAAATATATCCGCCGAGATGTTAGGTTGGGTTAGGTTAGGTTGTATTACGTTATTGATGTATATAAAGGTCGAACGGAGACGTAGAGACAACAAGAGAGGCATGTGGTGAAATATTACCGCCGAGATGATAGATTGGGTTAGGCTAGCTTATATTACGTTATTTATATATATAAGTGTCCCACGGAGACGTAGAGGCCAACTCGCCAGGAATGTTGTCAAGAATTACCGCCGAGATGTTAGGTTGGGTTAGGTTAGGGTATATTACGTTATTGATGTATATAAAGGTCCCACGGAGACGCAGAGGCCAACTCGCCAGGAATGTTGTCAAGTATTACCGCCGAGATGTTAGGTTGGGTTAGGTTAGGGTATATTACGTTATTGATGTATATAAAGATCCAACGGAGACGTAGAGGCCAACTCGCCAGGAATGTTGTCAAGTATTACCGCCGAGATGTTAGGTTGGGTCAGGTTAGGTTATATTACGTTATTGATGTATATAAAGGTCCCACGGAGACGCAGAGGCCAACAATACAGGAATGTGGTCAAATATTACCACCGAGATGTTAGATTGGGTTAGGTTAGGTTATATTACGTTATTGATGTATATAAAGATCCCACGGAGACGTAGAGGCCAACTCGCCAGGAATGTGGACAAATGTTGCCGCCGAGATAATAGGTTGGGTTAGTTTCGGTGAAATGTTGTTATTGATGTATATGAAGGCCAAACGGAGACGTAGAGCCCAACTCGCCAGGAATGTTGTCAAATATTACCGCCGAGATGATAGGTTGGGTTAGGATAGGTTATATTTCGTTATTGATGTATATGAAGGTCCCACGGAGACGTAGAGGCCAACTCGCCAGGAATGTTATCAAATATATCCGCCGAGATGTTAGGTTGGGTTAGGTTAGGTTATACTACGTTATTGATGTATATAAAGGTCCCACGGAGACGCAGAGGCCAACAAGACAGGAATGTGATCACATAATACCGCCGAGATGTTAGGTTGGGTTAGGTTAGGTTATATTACGTTATTTATGTATATAAAGGTCCCACGGATACGTAGAGGCCAACTCGCCAGGAATGTTGTCAGGTATTACCGCCGAGATGTTAGGTTGGGTTAGGTTAGGTTATATTACGTTATTGATGTATATAAAGGTCCCACGGAGACATAGAGGCCAACAAGCCAGGAATGTGGTCAAATATTACCGCCGAGATGATAGGTTGGGTTAGGTTAGGTTATATTTCGTTATTGATGTACATGAAGATCCCACGGAGACGTAGAGGCCAAGCCGCCAGGAATGTGGTCAATTGTTGCCGCCGAGATGATAGCTTGGGTTAGGTTAGGTGAAATTACGTTATTGATGTATATGAAGGTCAAACGGAGACGTAGAGGCCAACTCGCCAGGAATGTTGTCAAATATTACCGCCGAGATGTTAGGTTGGGTTAGGTTAGGTTATATTTCGTTATTGATGTATATGAAGGTCCCACGGAGACGTAGAGGCCAAGTCGTCGGGTATGTTGTCAAATATTACCGCGGAGATGTTAGGTTGGGTTAGGTTAGGTTATATTTCGTTATTGGTGTATATGAAGGTCCCACGGAGACGTAGAGGCCAAGTCGTCGGGTATGTTGACAAATATTACCGCGGAGATGTTAAGTTGGGTTAGGTTAACTTATATTACGTTATTGACGTATCTAAAGGTCCCACGGAGACGGAGAAGCCAACTCGCCAGGAATGTTTTCAAATATTACCGCCGAGATGTTAGGTTGGGTTAGATTAGCTTATATTACGTTATTGATGTATATAAAGATCCAACGGAGACGTAGAGGCCAACTCGCCAGGAATGTTGTCAAGTATTACCGACGAGATTTTAGGTTGGGTTAGGTTAGGTTATATTACGTTATTGATGTATATAAAGGTCCCACGGAGACGCAGAGGCCAACAAGACAGGAATGTGGTCACATAATACCGCCGAGATGTTAGGTTGGGTTAGGTTAGGTTATATTACGTTATTGATGTATATAAAGTTCCCACGGAGACGTATAGGCCAACAAGCCAGGAATGTGGTCAAATATTACCACCGAGATGTTTGATTGGGTTAGGTTAGGTTATATTACGTTATTGATGTATATAAAGATCCCACGGAGACGTAGATGCCAACAAGGTAGGAATGTGGTCAAATGTTGCCGCCGAGATGATAGCTTGGGTTAGGTTAGGTTATATTACGTTATTGACGTATGTAAAGGTCCCACGCAGACGCAGAGACCAACAAGCCAGGAATGTGGTCAAATATTACCGCCGAGATGTTAGGTTGGGTTAGGCTAGCTTATATAACGTTATTTATGTATATAAAGGTCCCACGGATACGTAGAGGCCATCTCGCCAGGTATGTTGTCAAATATTACCGGCGAGATGTTAGGTTGGGTTAGGTTAGGTTATATTACGTTATTGATGTATATAAAGATACCACGGAGACGTATAGGCCAACAAGCCAGAAATGTGGTCAAATATTACCACCGAGATGTTAGATTGGGTTAGGTTAGGTTATATTACGTTATTGATGTATATAAAGATCCCACGGAGACGTAGAGGCCAACTCGCCAGGAATGTGGTCAAATGTTGCCGCCGAGATGATACGTTGGGTTAGGTTAGGTTGTATTACGTTAGTGATGTATATGAAGGTCGCACGGAGACGTAGAGACAACAAGAGAGGAATGTGGTGAAATATTACCGCCGAGATGATAGGTTGGGTTAGGTTAGGTTGTATTACGTTATTGATGTATATAAAGGTAGCACGGAGACGTAGAGACAACAAGAGAGGAATGTGGTGAAATATTACCGCCGAGAAGTTAGGTTGGATTAGGATAGGTTATATTTCGTTATTGATGTATATGAATGTCCCACGGAGACGTAGAGGCCAAATCGCCAGGTATATAGTCAAACATTACCGCCGAGATGTTAGGTTGGGTTCGGTTAGGTTATATTACGTTATTGACGTATCTAAAGGTCCCACGGAGACGGTGAAGCCAACTCGCCAGGAATGTTTTCAAATATTACCGCCGAGGTGTTAGGTTGGGTTAGGTTAGCTTATATTACGTGATGTATGTATATAAAGATCCCACGGAGACGTAGAGGCCAACTCGCCAGGTATGTTGTCAAGCATTACCGCCGAGATGTTAGGTTGGGTTAGGTTCGGTGGAATTACGTTATTGATGTATATGAAGGTCAAACGGAGACGTAGAGGCCAACTCGCCAGGAATGTTGTCAAATATTACCGCCGAGATGTTAGGTAGGGTTAGGTTAGGTTATATTTCGTTATTGATGTATATGAAGGTCCCACGGAGACGTAAAGGCCAACTCGCCAGGTATGTTGTCAAATATTACCGCCGAGATGATAGGTTGGGTTAGGATAGGTTATATTTCGTTATTGATGTATATGAAGGTCCCACGGAGACGTAAAGGCCAACTCGCCAGGTATGTTGTGAAACATTACCGCCGAGATGTTAGGTTGGGTTAGGTTAGGTTATATTACGTTATTGATGTATATAAAGATCCAACGGAGACGTAGAGGCCAACTCGCCAGGAATGCTGTCAAATATTACCGCCTAGATGATAGGTTGGGTTAGGTTAGGTTATATTTCGTTATTGATGTACATGAAGGTCCCACGGAGACGTAGAGGCCAAGCCGCCAGGTATGTTGTCAAATATATCCGCCGAGATGTTAGGTTGGGTTAGGTTAGGTTGTATTACGTTATTGATGTATATAAAGGTCGAACGGAGACGTAGAGACAACAAGAGAGGCATGTGGTGAAATATTACCGCCGAGATGATAGATTGGGTTAGGCTAGCTTATATTACGTTATTTATATATATAAATGTCCCACGGAGACGTAGAGGCCAACTCGCCAGGAATGTTGTCAAGAATTACCGCCGAGATGTTAGGTTGGGTTAGGTTAGGGTATATTACGTTATTGATGTATATAAAGGTCCCACGGAGACGCAGAGGCCAACTCGCCAGGAATGTTGTCAAGTATTACCGCCGAGATGTTAGGTTGGGTTAGGTTAGGGTATATTACGTTATTGATGTATATAAAGATCCAACGGAGACGTAGAGGCCAACTCGCCAGCAATGTTGTCAAGTATTACCGCCGAGATGTTAGGTTGGGTCAGGTTAGGTTATATTACGTTATTGATGTATATAAAGGTCCCACGGAGACGCAGAGGCCAACAATACAGGAATGTGGTCAAATAATACCGCCGAGATGTTAGGTTGGGTTAGGTTAGGTTATATTACGTTATTGATGTATATAAAGTTCCCAAGGAGACGTATGGGCCAACAAGCCAGGAATGTGGTCAAATATTACCACCGAGATGTTAGATTGGGTTAGGTTAGGTTATATTACGTTATTGATGTATATAAAGATCCCACGGAGACGTAGAGGCCAACTCGCCTGGAATGTGGACAAATGTTGCCGCCGAGATGATAGGTTGGGTTAGTTTCGGTGAAATGTTGTTATTGATGTATATGAAGGCCAAACGGAGACGTAGAGCCCAACTCGCCAGGAATGTTGTCAAATATTACCGCCGAGATGATAGGTTGGGTTAGGATAGGTTATATTTCGTTATTGATGTATATGAAGGTCCCACGGAGACGTAGAGGCCAACTCGCCAGGAATGTTATCAAATATATCCGCCGAGATGTTAGGTTGGGTTAGGTTAGGTTATATTACGTTATTGATGTATATAAAGGTCCCACGGAGACGTAGAGGCCAACAAGACAGGAATGTGATCACATAATACCGCCGAGATGTTAGGTTGGGTTAGGTTAGGTTATATTACGTTATTTATGTATATAAAGGTCCCACGGATACGTAGAGGCCAACTCGCCAGGAATGTTGTCAAGTATTACCGCCGAGATGTTAGGTTGGGTTAGGTTAGGTTATATTACGTTATTGATGTATATAAAGGTCCCACGGAGACATAGAGGCCAACAAGCCAGGAATGTGGTCAAATATTACCGCCGAGATGATAGGTTGGGTTAGGTTAGGTTATATTTCGTTATTGATGTACATGAAGATCCCACAGAGACGTAGAGGCCAAGCCGCCAGGAATGTGGTCAATTGTTGCCGCCGAGATGATAGCTTGGGTTAGGTTAGGTGAAATTACGTTATTGATGTATATGAAGGTCAAACGGAGACGTAGAGGCCAACTCGCCAGGAATGTTGTCAAATATTACCGCCGAGATGTTAGGTTGGGTTAGGTTAGGTTATATTTCGTTATTGATGTATATGAAGGTCCCACGGAGACGTAGAGGCCAAGTCGTCGGGTATGTTGTCAAATATTACCGCGGAGATGTTAGGTTGGGTTAGGTTAGGTTATATTTCGTTATTGGTGTATATGAAGGTCCCACGGAGACGTAGAGGCCAAGTCGTCGGGTATGTTGACAAATATTACCGCGGAGATGTTAAGTTGGGTTAGGTTAACTTATATTACGTTATTGACGTATCTAAAGGTCCCACGGAGACGGAGAAGCCAACTCGCCAGGAATGTTTTCAAATATTACCGCCGAGATGTTAGGTTGGGTTAGATTAGCTTATATTACGTTATTGATGTATATAAAGATCCAACGGAGACGTAGAGGCCAACTCGCCAGGAATGTTGTCAAGTATTACCGACGAGATTTTAGGTTGGGTTAGGTTAGGTTATATTACGTTATTGATGTATATAAAGGTCCCACGGAGACGCAGAGGCCAACAAGACAGGAATGTGGTCACATAATACCGCCGAGATGTTAGGTTGGGTTAGGTTAGGTTATATTACGTTATTGATGTATATAAAGTTCCCACGGAGACGTATAGGCCAACAAGCCAGGAATGTGGTCAAATATTACCACCGAGATGTTAGATTGGGTTAGGTTAGGTTATATTACGTTATTGATGTATATAAAGATCCCACGGAGACGTAGATGCCAACAAGGCAGGAATGTGGTCAAATGTTGCCGCCGAGATGATAGCTTGGGTTAGGTTAGGTTGTATTACGTTAGTGATGTATATGAAGGTCGCACGGAGACGTAGAGACAACAAGAGAGGAATGTGGTGAAATATTACCGCCGAGATGATAGGTTGGGTTAGGTTAGGTTGTATTACGTTATTGATGTATATAAAGGTAGCACGGAGACGTAGAGACAACAAGAGAGGAATGTGGTGAAATATTACCGCCGAGAAGTTAGGTTGGATTAGGATAGGTTATATTTCGTTATTGATGTATATGAATGTCCCACGGAGACGTAGAGGCCAACTCGCCAGGTATATAGTCAAACATTACCGCCGAGATGTTAGGTTGGGTTCGGTTAGGTTATATTACGTTATTGACGTATCTAAAGGTCCCACGGAGACGGTGAAGCCAACTCGCCAGGAATGTTTTCAAATATTACCGCCGAGGTGTTAGGTTGGGTTAGGTTAGCTTATATTACGTGATGTATGTATATAAAAGTCCCACGGAGACGTAGAGGCCAACTCGCCAGGTATGTTGTCAAGCATTACCGCCGAGATGTTATGTTGGGTTAGGTTCGGTGGAATTACGTTATTGATGTATATGAAGGTCAAACGGAGACGTAGAGGCCAACTCGCCAGGAATGTTGTCAAATATTACCGCCGAGATGTTAGGTAGGGTTAGGTTAGGTTATATTTCGTTATTGATGTATATGAAGGTCCCACGGAGACGTAAAGGCCAACTCGCCAGGTATGTTGTCAAACATTACCACCGAGATGTTAGATTGGGTTAGGTTAGGTTATATTACGTTATTGATGTATATAAAGATCCAACGGAGACGTAGAGGCCAACAAGCCAGGAATGTGGTCAAATATTACCACCGAGATGTTAGATTGGGTTAGGTTAGGTTATATTACGTTATTGATGTATATAAATATCCCACGGAGACGTAGAGGCCAACTCGCCAGGAATGTGGTCAAATGTTGCCACCGAGATGATAGCTTGGGTTAGGTTAGGTGAAATTACGTTATTGATGTATATGAAGGTCAAACGGAGACGTAGAGGCCAACTCGCCAGGAATGTTGTCAAATATTACCGCCGAGATGTTAGGTTGGGTTAGGTTAGGTTATATTTCGTTATTGATGTATATGAAGGTCCAACGGAGACGTAGAGGCCAACTCGCCAGGAATGTTGTCAAATATTACCGCCGAGATGATAGATTGGGTTAGGTTAGGTTATATTACGTCATTGATGTATATAAAGGTCCCACGGAGACGTAGAGGCCAACTCGCCAGGAATGTTGTCAGATATTACCGCCGAGATTATAGGTTGGGTTAGGATAGGTTATATTTCGTTACTGATGTATATGAAGGTCCCACGGAGACGTAGAGGCCAACTCGCCAGGTATGTTGTCAAGCATTACCGCCGAGATGTTAGGTTGGGTTAGGTTAGGTTATATTACGTTATTGATGTATATAAAGATCCAACGGAGACGTAGAGGCCAACAAGCCAGGAATGTGGTCAAATATTACCACCGAGATGATAGCTTGGGTTAGGTTAGGTGAAATTACGTTATTGATGTATATGAAGGTCAAACGGAGACGTAGAGGCCAACTCGCCAGGAATGTTGTCAAATATTACCGCCGAGATGTTAGGTTGGGTTAGGTTAGGTTATATTTCGTTATTGATGTATATGAAGGTCCAACGGAGACGTAGAGGCCAACTCGCCAGGAATGTTGTCAAATATTACCGCCGAGATGATAGATTGGGTTAGGTTAGGTTATATTACGTCATTGATGTATATAAAGGTCCCACGGAGACGTAGAGGCCAACTCGCCAGGAATGTTGTCAGATATTACCGCCGAGATTATAGGTTGGGTTAGGATAGGTTATATTTCGTTACTGATGTATATGAAGGTCCCACGGAGACGTAGAGGCCAACTCGCCAGGTATGTTGTCAAGCATTACCGCCGAGATGTTAGGTTGGGTTAGGTTCGGTGAAATTACGTTATTGATGTATATGAAGGTCAAACGGAGACGTAGAGGCCAACTCGCCAGGAATGTTGTCAAATATTACCGCCGAGATGATAGGTTGGGTTAGAATAGGTTATATTTCGTTATTGATGTATATGAAGGTCCCACGGAGACGTAGAGGCCAACTCGCCAGGAATGTTGTCAAGTATTACCGACGAGATTTTAGGTTGGGTTAGGTTAGGTTATATTACGTTATTGATGTATATAAAGGTCCCACGGAGACGTATAGGCCAACAAGCCAGAAATGTGGTCAAATATTACCACCGAGATGTTAGATTGGGTTAGGTTAGGTTATATTACGTTATTGATGTATATAAAGATCCCACGGAGACGTAGAGGCCAACTCGCCAGGAATGTGGTCAAATGTTGCCGCCGAGATGATACGTTGGGTTAGGTTAGGTTGTATTACGTTAGTGATGTATATGAAGGTCGCACGGAGACGTAGAGACAACAAGAGAGGAATGTGGTGAAATATTACCGCCGAGATGTTAGGTTGGGTTAGGTTAGGTTATATTACGTTATTGATGTATCTAAAGGTCCCACGGAGACGGTGAAGCCAACTCGCCAGGATTGTTTTCAGATATTACCGCCGAGATGTTAGGTTGGGTTAGGTTAGCTTATATTACGTGATGTATGTATATAAAGATCCCACGGAGACGTAGAGGACAACAAGACAGGAATGTTGTCAAATATTACCGCCGAGATGATAGGTTGGGTTAGAATAGGTTATATTTCGTTATTGATGTATATGAAGGTCCCACGGAGACGTAGAGGCCAACTCGCCAGGAATGTTGTCAAGTATTACCGCCGAGATGTTAGGTTGGGTTAGGTTAGGTTATATTACGTTATTGATGTATATAAAGGTCCCACGGAGACGTATAGGCCAACAAGCCAGAAATGTGGTCAAATATTACCACCGAGATGTTAGATTGGGTTAGGTTAGGTTATATTACGTTATTGATGTATATAAAGATCCCACGGAGACGTAGAAGCCAACTCGCCAGGAATGTGGTCAAATGTTGCCGCCGAGATGATACGTTGGGTTAGGTTAGGTTGTATTACGTTAGTGATGTATATAACGGTCGCACGGAGACGTAGAGACAACAAGAGAGGAATGTTGTGAAATAATACCGCCGAAATGTAAGATTGGGTTAGGCTAGCTTATATTACGTTATTTATGAATATAAAGGTCCCACGGAGACGTAGAGGCCAACTCGCCAGGAATGTTGTCAAGTATTACCGCCGAGATGTTAGGTTGGGTTAGGTTAGGTTATATTACGTTATTGATGTATATAAAGGTCCCACGGAGACGCAGAGGCCAATAAGACAGGAATGTGGTCACATAATACCGCCGAGATGTTAGGTTGGGTTAGGTTAGGTTATATTACGTTATTGATGTATATAAAGTTCCCACGGAGACGTATAGGCCAACAAGCCAGGAATGTGGTCAAATATTACCTCCGAGGTGTTAGATTGGGTTAGGTTAGGTTATATTACGTTATTGATGTATATAAATATCCCACGGAGACGTAGAGGCCAACTCGCCAGGAATGTGGTCAAATATTACCGCCGAGATGATAGGTTGGGTTAGGATAGGTTATATTTCGTTATTGATGTATATGAAGGTCCCACGGAGACGTAAAGGCCAACTCGCCAGGTATGTTGTCAAACATTACCGCCGAGATGTTAGGTTGGGTTAGGTTAGGTTATATTACGTTATTGATGTATATAAAGATCCAACGGAGACGTAGAGGCCAACTCGCCAGGGATGTTGTCAAATATTACCACCGAGATGTTAGATTGGGTTAGGTTAGGTTATATTACGTTATTGATGTATATAAATATCCCACGGAGACGTAGAGGCCAACTCGCCAGGAATGTGGTCAAATGTTGCCACCGAGATGATAGCTTGGGTTAGGTTAGGTGAAATTACGTTATTGATGTATATGAAGGTCAAACGGAGACGTAGAGGCCAACTCGCCAGGAATGTTGTCAAATATTACCGCCGAGATGTTAGATTGGGTTAGGTTAGGTTATATTACGTCATTGATGTATATAAAGGTCCCACGGAGACGTAGAGGCCAACTCGCCAGGAATGTTGTCAAGTATTACCGACGAGATTTTAGGTTGGGTTAGGTTAGGCTATATTACGTTATTGATGTATATAAAGGTCCCACGGAGACGTATAGGCCAACAAGCCAGAAATGTGGTCAAATATTACCACCGAGATGTTAGATTGGGTTAGGTTAGGTTATATTACGTTATTGATGTATATAAAGATCCCACGGAGACGTAGAGGCCAACTCGCCAGGAATGTGGTCAAATGTTGCCGCCGAGATGATACGTTGGGTTAGGTTAGGTTGTATTACGTTAGTGATGTATATGAAGGTCGCACGGAGACGTAGAGACAACAAGAGAGGAATGTGGTGAAATATTACCGCCGAGATGTTAGGTTGGGTTAGGTTAGGTTATATTACGTTATTGATGTATCTAAAGGTCCCACGGAGACGGTGAAGCCAACTCGCCAGGATTGTTTTCAGATATTACCGCCGAGATGTTAGGTTGGGTTAGGTTAGCTTATATTACGTGATGTATGTATATAAAGATCCCACGGAGACGTAGAGGACAACAAGACAGGAATGTTGTCAAATATTACCGCCGAGATGATAGGTTGGGTTAGAATAGGTTATATTTCGTTATTGATGTATATGAAGGTCCCACGGAGACGTAGAGGCCAACTCGCCAGGAATGTTGTCAAGTATTACCGCCGAGATGTTAGGTTGGGTTAGGTTAGGTTATATTACGTTATTGATGTATATAAAGGTCCCACGGAGACGTATAGGCCAACAAGCCAGAAATGTGGTCAAATATTACCACCGAGATGTTAGATTGGGTTAGGTTAGGTTATATTACGTTATTGATGTATATAAAGATCCCACGGAGACGTAGAAGCCAACTCGCCAGGAATGTGGTCAAATGTTGCCGCCGAGATGATACGTTGGGTTAGGTTAGGTTGTATTACGTTAGTGATGTATATAACGGTCGCACGGAGACGTAGAGACAACAAGAGAGGAATGTTGTGAAATAATACCGCCGAAATGTAAGATTGGGTTAGGCTAGCTTATATTACGTTATTTATGAATATAAAGGTCCCACGGAGACGTAGAGGCCAACTCGCCAGGAATGTTGTCAAGTATTACCGCCGAGATGTTAGGTTGGGTTAGGTTAGGTTATATTACGTTATTGATGTATATAAAGTTCCCACGGAGACGTATAGGCCAACAAGCCAGGAATGTGGTCAAATATTACCTCCGAGGTGTTAGATTGGGTTAGGTTAGGTTATATTACGTTATTGATGTATATAAATATCCCACGGAGACGTAGAGGCCAACTCGCCAGGAATGTGGTCAAATATTACCGCCGAGATGATAGGTTGGGTTAGGATAGGTTATATTTCGTTATTGATGTATATGAAGGTCCCACGGAGACGTAAAGGCCAACTCGCCAGGTATGTTGTCAAACATTACCGCCGAGATGTTAGGTTGGGTTAGGTTAGGTTATATTACGTTATTGATGTATATAAAGATCCAACGGAGACGTAGAGGCCAACTCGCCAGGGATGTTGTCAAATATTACCACCGAGATGTTAGATTGGGTTAGGTTAGGTTATATTACGTTATTGATGTATATAAATATCCCACGGAGACGTAGAGGCCTACTCGCCAGGAATGTGGTCAAATGTTGCCACCGAGATGATAGCTTGGGTTAGGTTAGGTGAAATTACGTTATTGATGTATATGAAGGTCAAACGGAGACGTAGAGGCCAACTCGCCAGGAATGTTGTCAAATATTACCGCCGAGATGTTAGATTGGGTTAGGTTAGGTTATATTACGTCATTGATGTATATAAAGGTCCCACGGAGACGTAGAGGCCAACTCGCCAGGAATGTTGTCAGATATTACCGCCGAGATTATAGGTTGGGTTAGGATAGGTTATATTTCGTTACTGATGTATATGAAGGTCCCACGGAGACGTAGAGGCCAACTCGCCAGGTATGTTGTCAAGCATTACCGCCGAGATGTTAGGTTGGGTTAGGTTAGGTTATATTACGTTATTGATGTATATAAAGATCCAACGGAGACGTAGAGGCCAACAAGCCAGGAATGTGGTCAAATATTACCACCGAGATGTTAGATTGGGTTAGGTTAGGTTATATTACGTTATTGATGTATATAAATATCCCACGGAGACGTAGAGGCCAACTCGCCAGGAATGTGGTCAAATGTTGCCACCGAGATGATAGCTTGGGTTAGGTTAGGTGAAATTACGTTATTGATGTATATGAAGGTCAAACGGAGACGTAGAGGCCAACTCGCCAGGAATGTTGTCAAATATTACCGCCGAGATGTTAGGTTGGGTTAGGTTAGGTTATATTTCGTTATTGATGTATATGAAGGTCCAACGGAGACGTAGAGGCCAACTCGCCAGGAATGTTGTCAAATATTACCGCCGAGATGATAGATTGGGTTAGGTTAGGTTATATTACGTCATTGATGTATATAAAGGTCCCACGGAGACGTAGAGGCCAACTCGCCAGGAATGTTGTCAAGTATTACCGCCGAGATGTTAGGTTGGGTTAGGTTAGGTTATATTACGTTATTGATGTATATAAAGGTCCCACGGAGACGCAGAGGCCAATAAGACAGGAATGTGGTCACATAATACCGCCGAGATGTTAGGTTGGGTTAGGTTAGGTTATATTACGTTATTGATGTATATAAAGTTCCCACGGAGACGTATAGGCCAACAAGCCAGGAATGTGGTCAAATATTACCTCCGAGATGTTAGATTGGGTTAGGTTAGGTTATATTACGTTATTGATGTATATAAATATCCCACGGAGACGTAGAGGCCAACTCGCCAGGAATGTGGTCAAATATTACCGCCGAGATGATAGGTTGGGTTAGGATAGGTTATATTTCGTTATTGATGTATATGAAGGTCCCACGGAGACGTAGAGGCCAACTCGCCAGGTATGTTGTCAAGCATTACCGCCGAGATGTTAGGTTGGGTTAGGTTAGGTTATATTACGTTATTGATGTATATAAAGATCCAACGGAGACGTAGAGGCCAACAAGCCAGGAATGTGGTCAAATATTACCACCGAGATGTTAGATTGGGTTAGGTTAGGTTATATTACGTTATTGATGTATATAAATATCCCACGGAGACGTAGAGGCCAACTCGCCAGGAATGTGGTCAAATGTTGCCACCGAGATGATAGCTTGGGTTAGGTTAGGTGAAATTACGTTATTGATGTATATGAAGGTCAAACGGAGACGTAGAGGCCAACTCGCCAGGAATGTTGTCAAATATTACCGCCGAGATGTTAGGTTGGGTTAGGTTAGGTTATATTTCGTTATTGATGTATATGAAGGTCCAACGGAGACGTAGAGGCCAACTCGCCAGGAATGTTGTCAAATATTACCGCCGAGATGATAGATTGGGTTAGGTTAGGTTATATTACGTCATTGATGTATATAAAGGTCCCACGGAGACGTAGAGGCCAACTCGCCAGGAATGTTGTCAGATATTACCGCCGAGATTATAGGTTGGGTTAGGATAGGTTATATTTCGTTACTGATGTATATGAAGGTCCCACGGAGACGTAGAGGCCAACTCGCCAGGTATGTTGTCAAGCATTACCGCCGAGATGTTAGGTTGGGTTAGGTTCGGTGAAATTACGTTATTGATGTATATGAAGGTCAAACGGAGACGTAGAGGCCAACTCGCCAGGAATGTTGTCAAATATTACCGCCGAGATGATAGGTTGGGTTAGAATAGGTTATATTTCGTTATTGATGTATATGAAGGTCCCACGGAGACGTAGAGGCCAACTCGCCAGGAATGTTGTCAAGTATTACCGACGAGATTTTAGGTTGGGTTAGGTTAGGTTATATTACGTTATTGATGTATATAAAGGTCCCACGGAGACGTATAGGCCAACAAGCCAGAAATGTGGTCAAATATTACCACCGAGATGTTAGATTGGGTTAGGTTAGGTTATATTACGTTATTGATGTATATAAAGATCCCACGGAGACGTAGAGGCCAACTCGCCAGGAATGTGGTCAAATGTTGCCGCCGAGATGATACGTTGGGTTAGGTTAGGTTGTATTACGTTAGTGATGTATATGAAGGTCGCACGGAGACGTAGAGACAACAAGAGAGGAATGTGGTGAAATATTACCGCCGAGATGTTAGGTTGGGTTAGGTTAGGTTATATTACGTTATTGATGTATCTAAAGGTCCCACGGAGACGGTGAAGCCAACTCGCCAGGATTGTTTTCAGATATTACCGCCGAGATGTTAGGTTGGGTTAGGTTAGCTTATATTACGTGATGTATGTATATAAAGATTCCACGGAGACGTAGAGGACAACAAGACAGGAATGTTGTCAAATATTACCGCCGAGATGATAGGTTGGGTTAGAATAGGTTATATTTCGTTATTGATGTATATGAAGGTCCCACGGAGACGTAGAGGCCAACTCGCCAGGAATGTTGTCAAGTATTACCGCCGAGATGTTAGGTTGGGTTAGGTTAGGTTATATTACGTTATTGATGTATATAAAGGTCCCACGGAGACGCAGAGGCCAATAAGACAGGAATGTGGTCACATAATACCGCCGAGATGTTAGGTTGGGTTAGGTTAGGTTATATTACGTTATTGATGTATATAAAGTTCCCACGGAGACGTATAGGCCAACAAGCCAGGAATGTGGTCAAATATTACCTCCGAGATGTTAGATTGGGTTAGGTTAGGTTATATTACGTTATTGATGTATATAAATATCCCACGGAGACGTAGAGGCCAACTCGCCAGGAATGTGGTCAAATATTACCGCCGAGATGATAGGTTGGGTTAGGATAGGTTATATTTCGTTATTGATGTATATGAAGGTCCCACGGAGACGTAAAGGCCAACTCGCCAGGTATGTTGTCAAACATTACCGCCGAGATGTTAGGTTGGTTTAGGTTAGGTTATATTACGTTATTGATGTATATAAAGATCCAACGGAGACGTAGAGGCCAACTCGCCAGGGATGTTGTCAAATATTACCACCGAGATGTTAGATTGGGTTAGGTTAGGTTATATTACGTTATTGATGTATATAAATATCCCACGGAGACGTAGAGGCCAACTCGCCAGGAATGTGGTCAAATGTTGCCACCGAGATGATAGCTTGGGTTAGGTTAGGTGAAATTACGTTATTGATGTATATGAAGGTCAAACGGAGACGTAGAGGCCAACTCGCCAGGAATGTTGTCAAATATTACCGCCGAGATGTTAGATTGGGTTAGGTTAGGTTATATTACGTTATTGATGTATATAAATATCCCACGGAGACGTAGAGGCCAACTCGCCAGGAATGTGGTCAAATATTACCGCCGAGATGATAGGTTGGGTTAGGATAGGTTATATTTCGTTATTGATGTATATGAAGGTCCCACGGAGACGTAAAGGCCAACTCGCCAGGTATGTTGTCAAACATTACCGCCGAGATGTTAGGTTGGGTTAGGTTAGGTTATATTACGTTATTGATGTATATAAAGTTCCCAAGGAGACGTATGGGCCAACAAGCCAGGAATGTGGTCAAATATTACCACCGAGATGTTAGATTGGGTTAGGTTAGGTTATATTACGTTATTGATGTATATAAAGATCCCACGGAGACGTAGAGGCCAACTCGCCAGGAATGTGGACAAATGTTGCCGCCGAGATG
The DNA here is from genome assembly GCA_963969225.1 of Xylocopa violacea. Taxonomy (NCBI): domain Eukaryota; kingdom Metazoa; phylum Arthropoda; class Insecta; order Hymenoptera; family Apidae; genus Xylocopa; species Xylocopa violacea. The sequence goes on from CAXAJV010001195.1 coordinate 38,902, forward strand.
ATAGGTTGGGTTAGTTTCGGTGAAATGTTGTTATTGATGTATATGAAGGCCAAACGGAGACGTAGAGCCCAACTCGCCAGGAATGTTGTCAAATATTACCGCCGAGATGATAGGTTGGGTTAGGATAGGTTATATTTCGTTATTGATGTATATGAAGGTCCCACGGAGACGTAGAGGCCAACTCGCCAGGAATGTTATCAAATATATCCGCCGAGATGTTAGGTTGGGTTAGGTTAGGTTATATTACGTTATTGATGTATATAAAGGTCCCACGGAGACGCAGAGGCCAACAAGACAGGAATGTGATCACATAATACCGCCGAGATGTTAGGTTGGGTTAGGTTAGGTTATATTACGTTATTTATGTATATAAAGGTCCCACGGATACGTAGAGGCCAACTCGCCAGGAATGTTGTCAAGTATTACCGCCGAGATGTTAGGTTGGGTTAGGTTAGGTTATATTACGTTATTGATGTATATAAAGGTCCCACGGAGACATAGAGGCCAACAAGCCAGGAATGTGGTCAAATATTACCGCCGAGATGATAGGTTGGGTTAGGTTAGGTTATATTTCGTTATTGATGTACATGAAGATCCCACGGAGACGTAGAGGCCAAGCCGCCAGGAATGTGGTCAATTGTTGCCGCCGAGATGATAGCTTGGGTTAGGTTAGGTGAAATTACGTTATTGATGTATATGAAGGTCAAACGGAGACGTAGAGGCCAACTCGCCAGGAATGTTGTCAAATATTACCGCCGAGATGTTAGGTTGGGTTAGGTTAGGTTATATTTCGTTATTGATGTATATGAAGGTCCCACGGAGACGTAGAGGCCAAGTCGCCAGGTATGTTGTCAAATATATCCGCCGAGATGTTAGGTTGGGTTAGGTTAGGTTGTATTACGTTATTGATGTATATAATGGTCGCACGGAGACGTAGAGACCACAAGAGAGGAATGTGGTGAAATATTACCTCCGAGATGTTTGATTGGGTTAGGCTAGCTTATATTACGTTATTTATGTATATAAAGGTCCCACGGAGACGTAGAGGCCAACTCGCCAGGAATGTTGTCAAGTATTACCGCCGAGATGTTAGGTTGGGTTAGGTTAGGTTATATTACGTTATTGATGTATATAAAAGTCCCATGGAGACGCAGAGGCCAACAAGACAGGAATGTGGTCAAATAATACCGCCGAGATGTTAGGTTGGGTTAGGTTAGGTTATATTACGTTATTGATGTATATAAAGTTCCCACGGAGACGTATAGGCCAACAAGCCAGGAATGTGGTCAAATATTACCACCGAGATGTTAGATTGGGTTAGGTTAGGTTATATTACGTTACTGATGTATATAAAGATCCCACGGAGACGTAGAGGCCAACTCGCCAGGAATGTGGACAAATGTTGCCGCCGAAATGATAGGTTGGGTTAGGTTCGGTGAAATTTTGTTATTGATGTATATGAAGGTCAAACGGAGACGTAGAGCCCAACTCGCCAGGAATGTTGTCAAATATTACCGCCGAGATGATAGGTTGGGTTAGGATAGGTTATATTTCGTTATTGATGTATATGAATGTCCCACGGAGACGTAAAGACCAACTCGCCAGGTATGTTGTGAAACATTACCGCCGAGATGTTAGGTTGGGTTAGGTTAGGTTATATTACGTTATTGATGTATATAAAGATCCAACGGAGACGTAGAGGCCAACTCGCCAGGAATGTTGTCAAGTATTACCGCCGAGATGTTAGGTTGGTTCAGGTTAGGTTATATTACGTTATTGATGTATATAAAGGTCCCACGGAGACGCAGAGGCCAACAATACAGGAATGTGGTCCAATAATACCGCCGAGATGTTAGGTTGGGTTAGGTTAGGTTATATTACGTTATTGATGTATATAAAGTTCCCACGGAGACGTATAGGCCAACAAGCCAGGAATGTGGTCAAATATTACCACCGAGATGTTAGGTTGGGTTAGGTTAGGTTATATTTCGTTATTGATGTATATGAAGGTCCCACGAAGACGTAGAGGCCATGTCGCCAGGTATGTTTTCAAATATATCCGCCGAGATGTTAGGTTGGGTTAGGTTAGGTTGTATTACGTTATTGATGTATATAATGGTCGCACGGAGACGTAGAGACAACAAGAGAGGAATGTGGTGAAATATTACCGCCGAGATGTCTGATTGGGTTAGGCTAGCTTATATTACGTTATTTATGTATATAAAGGTCCCACGGAGACGTAGAGGCCAACTCGCCAGGAATGTTGTCAAGTATTACCGCCGAGATGTTAGGTTGGGTTAGGTTAGGTTATATTACGTTATTGATGTATATAAAGGTCCCACGGAGACATAGAGGCCAACAAGCCAGGAATGTGGTCAAATATTACCACCGAGATGTTAGATTGGGTTAGGTTAGGTTATATTACGTTATTGATGTATATAAATATCCCACGGAGACGTAGAGGCCAACTCGCCAGGAATGTGGTCAAATGTTGCCGCCGAGATGATAGCTTGGGTTAGGTTAGGTGAAATTACGTTATTGATGTATATGAAGGTCAAACGGAGACGTAGAGGCCAACTCGCCAGGAATGTTGTCAAATATTACCGCCGAGATGATAGGTTGGGTTAGGATAGGTTATATTTCGTTATTGATGTATATGAAGGTCCCACGGAGACGTAAAGGCCAACTCGCCAGGTATGTTGTGAAACATTACCGCCGAGATGTTAGGTTGGGTTAGGTTAGGTTATATTACGTTATTGATGTATATAAAGATCCAACGGAGACGTAGAGGCCAACTCGCCAGGAATGCTGTCAAATATTACCGCCTAGATGATAGGTTGGGTTAGGTTAGGTTATATTTCGTTATTGATGTACATGAAGGTCCCACGGAGACGTAGAGGCCAAGCCGCCAGGTATGTTGTCAAATATATCCGCCGAGATGTTAGGTTGGGTTAGGTTAGGTTGTATTACGTTATTGATGTATATAAAGGTCGAACGGAGACGTAGAGACAACAAGAGAGGCATGTGGTGAAATATTACCGCCGAGATGATAGATTGGGTTAGGCTAGCTTATATTACGTTATTTATATATATAAATGTCCCACGGAGACGTAGAGGCCAACTCGCCAGGAATGTTGTCAAGAATTACCGCCGAGATGTTAGGTTGGGTTAGGTTAGGGTATATTACGTTATTGATGTATATAAAGGTCCCACGGAGACGCAGAGGCCAACTCGCCAGGAATGTTGTCAAGTATTACCGCCGAGATGTTAGGTTGGGTTAGGTTAGGGTATATTACGTTATTGATGTATATAAAGATCCAACGGAGACGTAGAGGCCAACTCGCCAGGAATGTTGTCAAGTATTACCGCCGAGATGTTAGGTTGGGTCAGGTTAGGTTATATTACGTTATTGATGTATATAAAGGTCCCACGGAGACGCAGAGGCCAACAATACAGGAATGTGGTCAAATAATACCGCCGAGATGTTAGGTTGGGTTAGGTTAGGTTATATTACGTTATTGATGTATATAAAGTTCCCAAGGAGACGTATGGGCCAACAAGCCAGGAATGTGGTCAAATATTACCACCGAGATGTTAGATTGGGTTAGGTTAGGTTATATTACGTTATTGATGTATATAAAGATCCCACGGAGACGTAGAGGCCAACTCGCCAGGAATGTGGACAAATGTTGCCGCCGAGATGATAGGTTGGGTTAGTTTCGGTGAAATGTTGTTATTGATGTATATGAAGGCCAAACGGAGACGTAGAGCCCAACTCGCCAGGAATGTTGTCAAATATTACCGCCGAGATGATAGGTTGGGTTAGGATAGGTTATATTTCGTTATTGATGTATATGAAGGTCCCACGGAGACGTAGAGGCCAACTCGCCAGGAATGTTATCAAATATATCCGCCGAGATGTTAGGTTGGGTTAGGTTAGGTTATATTACGTTATTGATGTATATAAAGGTCCCACGGAGACGCAGAGGCCAACAAGACAGGAATGTGATCACATAATACCGCCGAGATGTTAGGTTGGGTTAGGTTAGGTTATATTACGTTATTTATGTATATAAAGGTCCCACGGATACGTAGAGGCCAACTCGCCAGGAATGTTGTCAAGTATTACCGCCGAGATGTTAGGTTGGGTTAGGTTAGGTTATATTACGTTATTGATGTATATAAAGGTCCCACGGAGACATAGAGGCCAACAAGCCAGGAATGTGGTCAAATATTACCGCCGAGATGATAGGTTGGGTTAGGTTAGGTTATATTTCGTTATTGATGTACATGAAGATCCCACGGAGACGTAGAGGCCAAGCCGCCAGGAATGTGGTCAATTGTTGCCGCCGAGATGATAGCTTGGGTTAGGTTAGGTGAAATTACGTTATTGATGTATATGAAGGTCAAACGGAGACGTAGAGGCCAACTCGCCAGGAATGTTGTCAAATATACCGCCGAGATGTTAGGTTGGGTTAGGTTAGGTTATATTTCGTTATTGATGTATATGAAGGTCCCACGGAGACGTAGAGGCCAAGTCGTCGGGTATGTTGTCAAATATTACCGCGGAGATGTTAGGTTGGGTTAGGTTAGGTTATATTTCGTTATTGGTGTATATGAAGGTCCCACGGAGACGTAGAGGCCAAGTCGTCGGGTATGTTGACAAATATTACCGCGGAGATGTTAAGTTGGGTTAGGTTAACTTATATTACGTTATTGACGTATCTAAAGGTCCCACGGAGACGGAGAAGCCAACTCGCCAGGAATGTTTTCAAATATTACCGCCGAGATGTTAGGTTGGGTTAGATTAGCTTATATTACGTTATTGATGTATATAAAGATCCAACGGAGACGTAGAGGCCAACTCGCCAGGAATGTTGTCAAGTATTACCGACGAGATTTTAGGTTGGGTTAGGTTAGGTTATATTACGTTATTGATGTATATAAAGGTCCCACGGAGACGCAGAGGCCAACAAGACAGGAATGTGGTCACATAATACCGCCGAGATGTTAGGTTGGGTTAGGTTAGGTTATATTACGTTATTGATGTATATAAAGTTCCCACGGAGACGTATAGGCCAACAAGCCAGGAATGTGGTCAAATATTACCACCGAGATGTTAGATTGGGTTAGGTTAGGTTATATTACGTTATTGATGTATATAAAGATCCCACGGAGACGTAGATGCCAACAAGGCAGGAATGTGGTCAAATGTTGCCGCCGAGATGATAGCTTGGGTTATGTTAGGTTATATTACGTTATTGACGTATGTAAAGGTCCCACGCAGACGCAGAGACCAACAAGCCAGGAATGTGGTCAAATATTACCGCCGAGATGTTAGGTTGGGTTAGGCTAGCTTGTATAACGTTATTTATGTATATAAAGGTCCCACGGATACGTAGAGGCCATCTCGCCAGGTATGTTGTCAAATATTACCGGCGAGATGTTAGGTTGGGTTAGGTTAGGTTATATTACGTTATTGATGTATATAAAGGTCCCACGGAGACGCAGAGGCCAATAAGACAGGAATGTGGTCACATAATACCGCCGAGATGTTAGGTTGGGTTAGGTTAGGTTATATTACGTTATTGATGTATATAAAGTTCCCACGGAGACGTATAGGCCAACAAGCCAGGAATGTGGTCAAATATTACCTCCGAGATGTTAGATTGGGTTAGGTTAGGTTATATTACGTTATTGATGTATATAAATATCCCACGGAGACGTAGAGGCCAACTCGCCAGGAATGTGGTCAAATATTACCGCCGAGATGATAGGTTGGGTTAGGATAGGTTATATTTCGTTATTGATGTATATGAAGGTCCCACGGAGACGTAAAGGCCAACTCGCCAGGTATGTTGTCAAACATTACCGCCGAGATGTTAGGTTGGGTTAGGTTAGGTTATATTACGTTATTGATGTATATAAAGATCCAACGGAGACGTAGAGGCCAACTCGCCAGGGATGTTGTCAAATATTACCACCGAGATGTTAGATTGGGTTAGGTTAGGTTATATTACGTTATTGATGTATATAAATATCCCACGGAGACGTAGAGGCCAACTCGCCAGGAATGTGGTCAAATGTTGCCACCGAGATGATAGCTTGGGTTAGGTTAGGTGAAATTACGTTATTGATGTATATGAAGGTCAAACGGAGACGTAGAGGCCAACTCGCCAGGAATGTTGTCAAATATTACCGCCGAGATGTTAGATTGGGTTAGGTTAGGTTATATTACGTTATTGATGTATATAAATATCCCACGGAGACGTAGAGGCCAACTCGCCAGGAATGTGGTCAAATATTACCGCCGAGATGATAGGTTGGGTTAGGATAGGTTATATTTCGTTATTGATGTATATGAAGGTCCCACGGAGACGTAAAGGCCAACTCGCCAGGTATGTTGTCAAACATTACCGCCGAGATGTTAGGTTGGGTTAGGTTAGGTTATATTACGTTATTGATGTATATAAAGATCCAACGGAGACGTAGAGGCCAACTCGCCAGGGATGTTGTCAAATATTACCACCGAGATGTTAGATTGGGTTAGGTTAGGTTATATTACGTTATTGATGTATATAAATATCCCACGGAGACGTAGAGGCCAACTCGCCAGGAATGTGGTCAAATGTTGCCACCGAGATGATAGCTTGGGTTAGGTTAGGTGAAATTACGTTATTGATGTATATGAAGGTCAAACGGAGACGTAGAGGCCAACTCGCCAGGAATGTTGTCAAATATTACCGCCGAGATGTTAGGTTGGGTTAGGTTAGGTTATATTTCGTTATTGATGTATATGAAGGTCCAACGGAGACGTAGAGGCCAACTCGCCAGGAATGTTGTCAAATATTACCGCCGAGATGATAGATTGGGTTAGGTTAGGTTATATTACGTCATTGATGTATATAAAGATCCCACGGAGACGTAGAGGCCAACTCGCCAGGAATGTTGTCAGATATTACCGCCGAGATTATAGGTTGGGTTAGGATAGGTTATATTTCGTTACTGATGTATATGAAGGTCCCACGGAGACGTAGAGGCCAACTCGCCAGGTATGTTGTCAAGCATTACCGCCGAGATGTTAGGTTGGGTTAGGTTCGGTGAAATTACGTTATTGATGTATATGAAGGTCAAACGGAGACGTAGAGGCCAACTCGCCAGGAATGTTGTCAAATATTACCGCCGAGATGATAGGTTGGGTTAGAATAGGTTATATTTCGTTATTGATGTATATGAAGGTCCCACGGAGACGTAGAGGCCAACTCGCCAGGAATGTTGTCAAGTATTACCGACGAGATTTTAGGTTGGGTTAGGTTAGGTTATATTATGTTATTGATGTATATAAAGGTCCCACGGAGACGTATAGGCCAACAAGCCAGAAATGTGGTCAAATATTACCACCGAGATGTTAGATTGGGTTAGGTTAGGGTATATTACGTTATTGATGTATATAAAGATCCCACGGAGACGTAGAGGCCAACTCGCCAGGAATGTGGTCAAATGTTGCCGCCGAGATGATACGTTGGGTTAGGTTAGGTTGTATTACGTTAGTGATGTATATGAAGGTCGCACGGAGACGTAGAGACAACAAGAGAGGAATGTGGTGAAATATTACCGCCGAGATGTTAGGTTGGGTTAGGTTAGGTTATATTACGTTATTGATGTATCTAAAGGTCCCACGGAGACGGTGAAGCCAACTCGCCAGGATTGTTTTCAGATATTACCGCCGAGATGTTAGGTTGGGTTAGGTTAGCTTATATTACGTGATGTATGTATATAAAGATCCCACGGAGACGTAGAGGACAACAAGACAGGAATGTTGTCAAATATTACCGCCGAGATGATAGGTTGGGTTAGGATAGGTTATATTTCGTTATTGATGTATATGAATGTCCCACGGAGACGTAGAGGCCAACTCGCCAGGTATATAGTCAAACATTACCGCCGAGATGTTAGGTTGGGTTCGGTTAGGTTATATTACGTTATTGACGTATCTAAAGGTCCCACGGAGACGGAGAAGCCAACTCGCCAGGAATGTTTTCAAATATTACCGCCGAGATGTTAGGTTGGGTTAGATTAGCTTATATTACGTTATTGATGTATATAAAGATCCAACGGAGACGTAGAGGCCAACTCGCCAGGAATGTTGTCAAGTATTACCGACGAGATTTTAGGTTGGGTTAGGTTAGGTTATATTTCGTTATTGGTGTATATGAAGGTCCCACGGAGACGTAGAGGCCAAGTCGCCAGGTATGTTGTCAAATATATCCGCCGAGATGTTAGGTTGGGTTAGGTTAGGTTGTATTACGTTATTGATGTATATAACGGTCGCACGGAGACGTAGAGACAACAAGAGAGGAATGTTGTGAAATAATACCGCCGAAATGTTAGATTGGGTTAGGCTAGCTTATATTACGTTATTTATGTATATAAAGGTCCCACGGAGACGTAGAGGCCAACTCGCCAGGAATGTTGTCAAATATTACCGCCGAGATGATAGGTTGGGTTAGGATAGGTTATATTTCGTTATTGATGTATATGAAGGTCCCACGGAGACGTAGAGGCCAACTCGCCAGGAATGTTGTCAAGTATTACCGACGAGATTTTAGGTTGGGTTAGGTTAGGTTATATTACGTTATTGATGTATATAAAGGTCCCACGGAGACGTATAGGCCAACAAGCCAGAAATGTGGTCAAATATTACCACCGAGATGTTAGATTGGGTTAGGTTAGGTTATATTACGTTATTGATGTATATAAAGATCCCACGGAGACGTAGAGGCCAACTCGCCAGGAATGTGATCAAATGTTGCCGCCGAGATGATACGTTGGGTTAGGTTAGGTTGTATTACGTTAGTGATGTATATGAAGGTCGCACGGAGACGTAGAGACAACAAGAGAGGAATGTGGTGAAATATTACCGCCGAGATGATAGGTTGGGTTAGGTTAGGTTGTATTACGTTATTGATGTATATAAAGGTCGCACGGAGACGTAGAGACAACAAGAGAGGAATGTGGTGAAATATTACCGCCGAGATGTTAGGTTGGGTTAGGTTAGGTTATATTACGTTATTGATGTATATAAATGTCCCACGGAGACGTAGAGGCCAACTAGCCAGGTATGTTTTCAAATATTATCGCCGAGATGCTAGGTTGGGTTAGGTTCGGTGGAATTACGTTATTGATGTATATGAAGGTCAAACGGAGACGTAGAGGCCAACTCGCCAGGAATGTTGTCAAATATTACCGCCGAGATGTTAGGTGGGGTTAGGATAGGTTATATTACGTTATTGATGTATATGAAGGTCAAACGGAGACGTAGAGGCCAACTCGCCAGGAATGTTGTCAAATATTACCGCCGAGATGATAGGTTGGGTTAGGATAGGTTATATTTCGTTATTGATGTATATGAAGGTCCCACGGAGACGTAAAGGCCAACTCGCCAGGTATGTTGTCAAACATTACCGCCGAGATGTTAGGTTGGGTTAGGATAGGTTATATTACGTTATTGATGTATATAAAGAGCCAACGGAGACGTAGAGGCCAACAAGCCAGGAATGTGGTCAAATATTACCACCGAGATGTTAGATTGGGTTAGGTTAGGTTATATTACGTTATTGATGTATATAAATATCCCACGGAGACGTAGAGGCCAACTCGCCAGGAATGTGGTCAAATGTTGCCACCGAGATGATAGCTTGGGTTAGGTTAGGTGAAATTACGTTATTGATGTATATGAAGGTCAAACGGAGACGTAGAGGCCAACTCGCCAGGAATGTTGTCAAATATTACCGCCGAGATGTTAGGTTGGGTTAGATTAGCTTATATTACGTTATTGATGTATATAAAGATCCAACGGAGACGTAGAGGCCAACTCGCCAGGAATGTTGTCAAGTATTACCGACGAGATTTTAGGTTGGATTAGGTTAGGTTATATTTGGTTATTGGTGTATATGAAGGTCCCACGGAGACGTAGATGCCAAGTCGCCAGGTATGTTGTCAAATATATCCGCCGAGATGTTAGGTTGGGTTAGGTTAGGTTGTATTACGTTATTGATGTATATAACGGTCGCACGGAGACGTAGAGACAACAAGAGAGGAATGTTGTGAAATAATACCGCCGAAATGTTACATTGGGTTAGGCTAGCTTATATTACGTTATTTATGTATATAAAGGTCAAACGGAGACGTAGAGGCCAACTCGCCAGGAATGTTGTCAAATATTACCACCGAGATGTTAGATTGGGTTAGGTTAGGTTATATTACGTTATTGATGTATATAAAGATCACACGGAGACGTAGATGCCAACAAGCCAGGAATGTGGTCAAATATTACCACCGAGATGTTAGATTGGGTTAGGTTAGGTTATATTACGTTATTGATGTATATAAAGATCCCACGGAGACGTAGATGCCAACAAGCCAGGAATGTGGTCAAATGTTGCCGCCGAGATGATAGCTTGGGTTAGGTTAGGTTATATTACGTTATTGACGTATGTAAAGGTCCCACGGAGACGGAGAAGCCAACTCGCCAGGAATGTTTTCAAATATTACCGCCGAGATGTTAGGTTGGGTTAGATTAGCTTATATTACGTTATTGATGTATATAAAGATCCAACGGAGACGTATAGGCCAACAAGCCAGAAATGTGGTCAAATATTACCACCGAGATGTTAGATTGGGTTAGGTTAGGTTATATTACGTTATTGATGTATATAAAGATCCCACGGAGACGTAGAGGCCAACTCGCCAGGAATGTGGTCAAATGTTGCCGCCGAGATGATACGTTGGGTTAGGTTAGGTTGTATTACGTTAGTGATGTATATGAAGGTCGCACGGAGACGTAGAGACAACAAGAGAGGAATGTGGTGAAATATTACCGCCGAGATGATAGGTTGGGTTAGGTTAGGTTGTATTACGTTATTGATGTATATAAAGGTCGCACGGAGACGTAGAGACAACAAGAGAGGAATGTGGTGAAATATTACCGCCGAGATGTTAGGTTGGGTTAGGTTAGGTTATATTACGTTATTGATGTATATAAATGTCCCACGGAGACGTAGAGGCCAACTCGCCAGGTATGTTTTCAAATATTATCGCCGAGATGCTAGGTTGGGTTAGGTTAGGTTATATTACGTGATGTATGTATATAAAGATCCCACGGAGACGTAGAGGCCAACTCGCCAGGTATGTTGTCAAGCATTACCGCCGAGATGTTAGGTTGGGTTAGGTTCGGTGGAATTACGTTATTGATGTATATGAAGGTCAAACGGAGACGTAGAGGCCAACTCGCCAGGAATGTTGTCAAATATTACCGCCGAGATGATAGGTTGGGTTAGGATAGGTTATATTTCGTTATTGATGTATATGAAGGTCCCACGGAGACGTAAAGGCCAACTCGCCAGGTATGTTGTCAAACATTACCGCCGAGATGTTAGGTTGGGTTAGGATAGGTTATATTACGTTATTGATGTATATAAAGATCCAACGGAGACGTAGAGGCCAACAAGCCAGGAATGTGGTCAAATATTACCACCGAGATGTTAGATTGGGTTAGGTTAGGTTATATTACGTTATTGATGTATATAAATATCCCACGGAGACGTAGAGGCCAACTCGCCAGGAATGTGGTCAAATGTTGCCACCGAGATGATAGCTTGGGTTAGGTTAGGTGAAATTACGTTATTGATGTATATGAAGGTCAAACGGAGACGTAGAGGCCAACTCGCCAGGAATGTTGTCAAATATTACCGCCGAGATGTTAGGTTGGGTTAGATTAGCTTATATTACGTTATTGATGTATATAAAGATCCAACGGAGACGTAGAGGCCAACTCGCCAGGAATGTTGTCAAGTATTACCGACGAGATTTTAGGTTGGATTAGGTTAGGTTATATTTCGTTATTGGTGTATATGAAGGTCCCACGGAGACGTAGATGCCAAGTCGCCAGGTATGTTGTCAAATATATCCGCCGAGATGTTAGGTTGGGTTAGGTTAGGTTGTATTACGTTATTGATGTATATAACGGTCGCACGGAGACGTAGAGACAACAAGGGAGGAATGTTGTGAAATAATACCGCCGAAATGTTACATTGGGTTAGGCTAGCTTATATTACGTTATTTATGTATATAAAGGTCCCACGGAGACGTAGAGGCCAACTCGCCAGGAATGTTGTCAAGTATTACCGCCGAGATGTTAGGTTGGGTTAGGTTAGGTTATATTACGTTATTGATGTATATAAAGGTCCCACGGAGACGCAGAGGCCAATAAGACAGGAATGTGGTCACATAATACCGCCGAGATGTTAGGTTGGGTTAGGTTAGGTTATATTACGTTATTGATGTATATAAAGTTCCCACGGAGACGTATAGGCCAACAAGCCAGGAATGTGGTCAAATGTTGCCACCGAGATGATAGCTTGGGTTAGGTTAGGTGAAATTACGTTATTGATGTATATGAAGGTCAAACGGAGACGTAGAGGCCAACTCGCCAGGAATGTTGTCAAATATTACCGCCGAGATGTTAGGTTGGGTTAGGTTAGGTTATATTTCGTTATTGATGTATATGAAGGTCCAACGGAGACGTAGAGGCCAACTCGCCAGGAATGTTGTCAAATATTACCGCCGAGATGATAGGTTGGGTTAGGATAGGTTATATTACGTTATTGATGTATATGAAGGTCAAACGGAGACGTAGAGGCCAACTCGCCAGGTATGTTGTCAAATATTACCGCGGAGATGTTAGGTTGAGTTAGGTTAAGTTATATTACGTTATTGACGTATCTAAAGGTCCCACGGAGACGGAGAAGCCAACTCGCCAGGAATGTTTTCAAATATTACCGCCGAGATGTTAGGTTGGGTTAGATTAGCTTATATTACGTTATTGATGTATATAAAGATCCAACGGAGACGTAGAGGCCAACTCGCCAGGAATGTTGTCAAGTATTACCGACGAGATTTTAGGTTGGGTTAGGTTAGGTTATATTAAGTTATTGATGTATATAAAGGTCCCACGGAGACGCAGAGGCCAACAAGACAGGAATGTGGTCACATAATACCGCCGAGATGTTAGGTTGGGTTAGGCTAGCTTATATAACGTTATTTATGTATATAAAGGTCCCACGGAGACGTAGAGGCCATCTCGCCAGGTATGTTGTCAAATATTACCGCCGAGATGTTAGATTGGGTTAGGTTAGGTTATATTACGTTATTGATGTATATAAAGATCCCACGGAGACGTAGAGGCCAACTCGCCAGGAATGTGGTCAAATGTTGCCGCCGAGATGATACGTGGGGTTAGGTTAGGTTGTATTACGTTAGTGATGTATATGAAGGTCGCACGGAGACGTAGAGACAACAAGAGAGGAATGTGGTGAAATATTACCGCCGAGATGTTAGGTTGGGTTAGGTTAGGTTATATTACGTTATTGATGTATATAAATGTCCCACGGAGACGTAGAGGCCAACTCGCCAGGTATGTTTTGAAATATTACCGCCGAGATGCTAGGTTGGGTTAGGTTAGGTTATATTACGTTATTGATGTATATGAAGGTCAAACGGAGACGTAGAGGCCAACAAGACAGGAATGTTGTCAAATATTACTGCCGAGATGATAGGTTGGGATAGGATAGGTTATATTTCGTTATTGATGTATATGAATGTCCCACGGAGACGTAGAGGCCAACTCGCCAGGTATATAGTCAAACATTACCGCCGAGATGTTAGGTTGGGTTCGGTTAGGTTGTATTACTTTATTGACGTATCTAAAGGTCCCACGGAGACGGAGAAGCCAACTCGCCAGGAATGTTTTCAAATATTACCGCCGAGATGTTAGGTTGGGTTAGATTAGCTTATATTACGTTATTGATGTATATAAAGATCCAACGGAGACGTAGAGGCCAACTCGCCAGGAATGTTGTCAAGTATTACCGACCAGATTTTAGGTTGGGTTAGGTTAGGTTATATTTCGTTATTGGTGTATATGAAGATCCCACGGAGAGGTAGTGGCCAAGTCGCCAGGAATGTTGTCAAATATTACCGCCGAGATGATAGGTTGGGTTAGGATAGGTTATATTTCGTTATTGATGTATATGAAGGTCCCACTGAGACGTAGAGGCCAACTCGCCAGGAATGTTGTCAAGTATTACCGACGAGATTTTAGGTTGGGTTAGGTTAGGTTATATTACGTTATTGATGTATATAAAGGTCCCACGGAGACGTATAGGCCAACAAGCCAGAAATGTGGTCAAATATTACCACCGAGATGTTAGATTGGGTTAGGTTAGGTTATATTACGTTATTGATGTATATAAAGATCCCACGGAGACGTAGAGGCCAACTCGCCAGGAATGTGGTCAAATGTTGCCGCCGAGATGATACGTTGGGTTAGGTTAGGTTGTATTACGTTAGTGATGTATATGAAGGTCGCACGGAGACGTAGAGACAACAAGAGAGGAATGTGGTGAAATATTACCGCCGAGATGACAGGTTGGGTTAGGTTAGGTTGTATTACGTCATTGATGTATATAAAGGTCGCACGGAGACGTAGAGACAACAAGAGAGGAATGTGGTGAAATATTACCGCCGAGATGTTAGGTTGGGTTAGGTTAGGTTATATTACGTTATTGATGTATATAAATGCCCCACGGAGACGTAGAGGCCAACTCGCCAGGTATGTTTTCAAATATTATCGCCGAGATGCTAGGTTGGGTTAGGTTAGGTTATATTACGTTATTGATGTATATGAAGGTCAAACGGAGACGTAGAGGCCAACAAGACCGGAATGTTGTCAAATATTACCGCCGAGATGATAGGTTGGGTTAGGATAGGTTATATTTCGTTATTGATGTATATGAATGTCCCACGGAGACGTAGAGGCCAACTCGCCAGGTATATAGTCAAACATTACCGCCGAGATGTTAGGTTGGGTTCGGTTAGGTTATATTACGTTATTGACGTATCTAATGGTCCCACGGAGACGGTGAAGCCAACTCGCCAGGAATGTTTTCAAATATTACCGCCGAGGTGTTAGGTTGGGTTAGGTTAGCTTATATTACGTGATGTATGTATATAAAGATCCCACGGAGACGTAGAGGCCAACTCGCCAGGAATGTGGTCAAATGTTGCCACCGAGATGATAGCTTGGGTTAGGTTAGGTGAAATTACGTTATTGATGTATATGAAGGTCAAACAGAGACGTAGAGGCCAACTCGCCAGGAACGTTGTCAAATATTACCGCCGAGATGTTAGGTTGGGTTAGGTTAGGTTATATTTCGTTATTGATGTATATGAAGGTCCCACGGAGACGTAAAGGCCAACTCGCCAGGTATGTTGTCAAACATTACCGCCGAGATGTTAGGTTGGGTTAGGATAGGTTATATTACGTTATTGATGTATATAAAGATCCAACGGAGACGTAGAGGCCAACAAGCCAGGAATGTGGTCAAATATTACCACCGAGATGTTAGATTGGGTTAGGTTAGGTTATATTACGTTATTGATGTATATAAATATCCCACGGAGACGTAGAGGCCAACTCGCCAGGAATGTGGTCAAATGTTGCCACCGAGATGATAGCTTGGGTTAGGTTAGGTGAAATTACGTTATTGATGTATATGAAGGTCAAACGGAGACGTAGAGGCCAACTCGCCAGGAATGTTGTCCAATATTACCGCCGAGATGTTAGGTTGGGTTAGATTAGCTTATATTACGTTATTGATGTATATAAAGATCCAACGGAGACGTAGAGGCCAACTCGCCAGGAATGTTGTCAAGTGTTACCGACGAGATTTTAGGTTGGATTAGGTTAGGTTATATTTCGTTATTGGTGTATATGAAGGTCCCACGGAGACGTAGATGCCAAGTCGCCAGGTATGTTGTCAAATATATCCGCCGAGATGTTAGGTTGGGTTAGGTTAGGTTGTATTACGTTATTGATGTATATAACGGTCGCACGGAGACGTAGAGACAACAAGAGAGGAATGTTTCGAAATAATACCGCCGAAATGTTACATTGGGTTAGGCTAGCTTATATTACGTTATTTATGTATATAAAGGTCCCACGGAGACGTAGAGGCCAACTCGCCAGGAATGTTGTCAAGTATTACCGCCGAGATGTTAGGTTGGGTTAGGTTAGGTTATACTACGTTATTGATGTATATAAAGGTCCCACGGAGACGCAGAGGCCAATAAGACAGGAATGTGGTCACATAATACCGCCGAGATGTTAGGTTGGGTTAGGTTAGGTTATATTACGTTACTGATGTATATAAAGTTCCCACGGAGACGTATAGGCCAACAAGCCAGGAATGTGGTCAAATATTACCTCCGAGATGTTAGATTGGGTTATGTTAGGTTACATTACGTTATTGATGTATATAAATATCCCACGGAGACGTAGAGGCCAACTCGCCAGGAATGTGGTCAAATGTTGCCACCGAGATGATAGCTTGGGTTAGGTTAGGTGAAATTACGTTATTGATGTATATGAAGGTCAAACGGAGACGTAGAGGCCAACTCGCCAGGAATGTTGTCAAATATTACCGCCGAGATGTTAGGTTGGGTTAGATTAGCTTATATTACGTTATTGATGTATATAAAGATCCAACGGAGACGTAGAGGCCAACTCGCCAGGAATGTTGTCAAGTATTACCGACGAGATTTTAGGTTGGATTAGGTTAGGTTATATTTCGTTATTGGTGTATATGAAGGTCCCACGGAGACGTAGATGCCAAGTCGCCAGGTATGTTGTCAAATATATCCGCCGAGATGTTAGGTTGGGTTAGGTTAGGTTGTATTACGTTATTGATGTATATAACGGTCGCACGGAGACGTAGAGACAACAAGAGAGGAATGTTGTGAAATAATACCGCCGAAATGTTACATTGGGTTAGGCTAGCTTATATTACGTTATTTATGTATATAAAGGTCAAACGGAGACGTAGAGGCCAACTCGCCAGGAATGTTGTCAAATATTACCACCGAGATGTTAGATTGGGTTAGGTTAGGTTATATTACGTTATTGATGTATATAAAGATCCCACGGAGACGTAGATGCCAACAAGCCAGGAATGTGGTCAAATATTACCACCGAGATGTTAGATTGGGTTAGGTTAGGTTATATTACGTTATTGATGTATATAAAGATCCCACGGAGACGTAGATGCCAACAAGCCAGGAATGTGGTCAAATGTTGCCGCCGAGATGATAGCTTGGGTTAGGTTAGGTTATATTACGTTATTGACGTATGTAAAGGTCCCACGGAGACGGAGAAGCCAACTCGCCAGGAATGTTTTCAAATATTACCGCCGAGATGTTAGGTTGGGTTAGATTAGCTTATATTACGTTATTGATGTATATAAAGATCCAACGGAGACGTATAGGCCAACAAGCCAGAAATGTGGTCAAATATTACCACCGAGATGTTAGATTGGGTTAGGTTAGGTTATATTACGTTATTGATGTATATAAAGATCCCACGGAGACGTAGAGGCCAACTCGCCAGGAATGTGGTCAAATGTTGCCGCCGAGATGATACGTTGGGTTAGGTTAGGTTGTATTACGTTAGTGATGTATATGAAGGTCGCACGGAGACGTAGAGACAACAAGAGAGGAATGTGGTGAAATATTACCGCCGAGATGATAGGTTGGGTTAGGTTAGGTTGTATTACGTTATTGATGTATATAAAGGTCGCACGGAGACGTAGAGACAACAAGAGAGGAATGTGGTGAAATATTACCGCCGAGATGTTAGGTTGGGTTAGGTTAGGTTATATTACGTTATTGATGTATATAAATGTCCCACGGAGACGTAGAGGCCAACTCGCCAGGTATGTTTTCAAATATTATCGCCGAGATGCTAGGTTGGGTTAGGTTAGGTTATATTACGTGATGTATGTATATAAAGATCCCACGGAGACGTAGAGGCCAACTCGCCAGGTATGTTGTCAAGCATTACCGCCGAGATGTTAGGTTGGGTTAGGTTCGGTGGAATTACGTTATTGATGTATATGTAGGTCAAACGGAGACGTAGAGGCCAACTCGCCAGGAATGTTGTCAAATATTACCGCCGAGATGATAGGTTGGGTTAGGATAGGTTATATTTCGTTATTGATGTATATGAAGGTCCCACGGAGACGTAAAGGCCAACTCGCCAGGTATGTTGTCAAACATTACCGCCGAGATGTTAGGTTGGGTTAGGATAGGTTATATTACGTTATTGATGTATATAAAGATCCAACGGAGACGTAGAGGCCAACAAGCCAGGAATGTGGTCAAATATTACCACCGAGATGTTAGATTGGGTTAGGTTAGGTTATATTACGTTATTGATGTATATAAATATCCCACGGAGACGTAGAGGCCAACTCGCCAGGAATGTGGTCAAATGTTGCCACCGAGATGATAGCTTGGGTTAGGTTAGGTGAAATTACGTTATTGATGTATATGAAGGTCAAACGGAGACGTAGAGGCCAACTCGCCAGGAATGTTGTCAAATATTACCGCCGAGATGTTAGGTTGGGTTAGATTAGCTTATATTACGTTATTGATGTATATAAAGATCCAACGGAGACGTAGAGGCCAACTCGCCAGGAATGTTGTCAAGTATTACCGACGAGATTTTAGGTTGGATTAGGTTAGGTTATATTTCGTTATTGGTGTATATGAAGGTCCCACGGAGACGTAGATGCCAAGTCGCCAGGTATGTTGTCAAATATATCCGCCGAGATGTTAGGTTGGGTTAGGTTAGGTTGTATTACGTTATTGATGTATATAACGGTCGCACGGAGACGTAGAGACAACAAGAGAGGAATGTTGTGAAATAATACCGCCGAAATGTTAGATTGGGTTAGGCTAGCTTATATTACGTTATTTATGTATATAAAGGTCCCACGGAGACGTAGAGGCCAACTCGCCAGGAATGTTGTCAAATATTACCGCCGAGATGATAGGTTGGGTTAGGATAGGTTATATTTCGTTATTGATGTATATGAAGGTCCCACGGAGACGTAGAGGCCAACTCGCCAGGAATGTTGTCAAGTATTACCGACGAGATTTTAGGTTGGGTTAGGTTAGGTTATATTACGTTATTGATGTATATAAAGGTCCCACGGAGACGTATAGGCCAACAAGCCAGAAATGTGGTCAAATATTACCACCGAGATGTTAGATTGGGTTAGGTTAGGTTATATTACGTTATTGATGTATATAAAGATCCCACGGAGACGTAGAGGCCAACTCGCCAGGAATGTGATCAAATGTTGCCGCCGAGATGATACGTTGGGTTAGGTTAGGTTGTATTACGTTAGTGATGTATATGAAGGTCGCACGGAGACGTAGAGACAACAAGAGAGGAATGTGGTGAAATATTACCGCCGAGATGATAGGTTGGGTTAGGTTAGGTTGTATTACGTTATTGATGTATATAAAGGTCGCACGGAGACGTAGAGACAACAAGAGAGGAATGTGGTGAAATATTACCGCCGAGATGTTAGGTTGGGTTAGGTTAGGTTATATTACGTTATTGATGTATATAAATGTCCCACGGATACGTAGAGGCCAACTAGCCAGGTATGTTTTCAAATATTATCGCCGAGATGCTAGGTTGGGTTAGGTTACGTTATATTACGTGATGTATGTATATAAAGATCCCACGGAGACGTAGAGGCCAACTCGCCAGGTATGTTGTCAAGCATTACCGCCGAGATGTTAGGTTGGGTTAGGTTCGGTGGAATTACGTTATTGAT
This sequence comes from Xylocopa violacea, assembly GCA_963969225.1. NCBI lineage: Eukaryota > Metazoa > Arthropoda > Insecta > Hymenoptera > Apidae > Xylocopa > Xylocopa violacea. The sequence goes on from CAXAJV010001195.1 coordinate 58,647, forward strand.
GTATATGAAGGTCAAACGGAGACGTAGAGGCCAACTCGCCAGGAATGTTGTCAAATATTACCGCCGAGATGTTAGGTGGGGTTAGGTTAGGTTATATTCCGTTATTGATGTATATGAAGGTCCAACGGAGACGTAGAGGCCAACTCGCCAGGAATGTTGTCAAATATTACCGTCGAGATGATAGGTTGGGTTAGGATAGGTTATATTACGTTATTGATGTATATGAAGGTCAAACGGAGACGTAGAGGCCAACTCGCCAGGAATGTTGTCAAATATTACCGCCGAGATGATAGGTTGGGTTAGGATAGGTTATATTTCGTTATTGATGTATATGAAGGTCCCACGGAGACGTAAAGGCCAACTCGCCAGGTATGTTGTCAAACATTACCGCCGAGATGTTAGGTTGGGTTAGGATAGGTTATATTACGTTATTGATGTATATAAAGATCCAACGGAGACGTAGAGGCCAACAAGCCAGGAATGTGGTCAAATATTACCACCGAGATGTTAGATTGGGTTAGGTTAGGTTATATTACGTTATTGATGTATATAAATATCCCACGGAGACGTAGAGGCCAACTCGCCAGGAATGTGGTCAAATGTTGCCACCGAGATGATAGCTTGGGTTAGGTTAGGTGAAATTACGTTATTGATGTATATGAAGGTCAAACGGAGACGTAGAGGCCAACTCGCCAGGAATGTTGTCAAATATTACCGCCGAGATGTTAGGTTGGGTTAGATTAGCTTATATTACGTTATTGATGTATATAAAGATCCAACGGAGACGTAGAGGCCAACTCGCCAGGAATGTTGTCAAGTATTACCGACGAGATTTTAGGTTGGATTAGGTTAGGTTATATTTGGTTATTGGTGTATATGAAAGTCCCACGGAGACGTAGATGCCAAGTCGCCAGGTATGTTGTCAAATATATCCGCCGAGATGTTAGGTTGGGTTAGGTTAGGTTGTATTACGTTATTGATGTATATAACGGTCGCACGGAGACGTAGAGACAACAAGAGAGGAATGTTGTGAAATAATACCGCCGAAATGTTACATTGGGTTAGGCTAGCTTATATTACGTTATTTATGTATATAAAGGTCAAACGGAGACGTAGAGGCCAACTCGCCAGGAATGTTGTCAAATATTACCACCGAGATGTTAGATTGGGTTAGGTTAGGTTATATTACGTTATTGATGTATATAAAGATCCCACGGAGACGTAGATGCCAACAAGCCAGGAATGTGGTCAAATATTACCACCGAGATGTTAGATTGGGTTAGGTTAGGTTATATTACGTTATTGATGTATATAAAGATCCCACGGAGACGTAGATGCCAACAAGCCAGGAATGTGGTCAAATGTTGCCGCCGAGATGATAGCTTGGGTTAGGTTAGGTTATATTACGTTATTGACGTATGTAAAGGTCCCACGGAAACGGAGAAGCCAACTCGCCAGGAATGTTTTCAAATATTACCGCCGAGATGTTAGGTTGGGTTAGATTAGCTTATATTACGTTATTGATGTATATAAAGATCCAACGGAGACGTATAGGCCAACAAGCCAGAAATGTGGTCAAATATTACCACCGAGATGTTAGATTGGGTTAGGTTAGGTTATATTACGTTATTGATGTATATAAAGATCCCACGGAGACGTAGAGGCCAACTCGCCAGGAATGTGGTCAAATGTTGCCGCCGAGATGATACGTTGGGTTAGGTTAGGTTGTATTACGTTAGTGATGTATATGAAGGTCGCACGGAGACGTAGAGACAACAAGAGAGGAATGTGGTGAAATATTACCGCCGAGATGATAGGTTGGGTTAGGTTAGGTTGTATTACGTTATTGATGTATATAAAGGTCGCACGGAGACGTAGAGACAACAAGAGAGGAATGTGGTGAAATATTACCGCCGAGATGTTAGGTTGGGTTAGGTTAGGTTATATTACGTTATTGATGTATATAAATGTCCCACGGAGACGTAGAGGCCAACTCGCCAGGTATGTTTTCAAATATTATCGCCGAGATGCTAGGTTGGGTTAGGTTAGGTTATATTACGTGATGTATGTATATAAAGATCCCACGGAGACGTAGAGGCCAACTCGCCAGGAATGTTGTCAAATATTACCGCCGAGATGTTAGGTTGGGTTAGATTAGCTTATATTACGTTATTGATGTATATAAAGATCCAACGGAGACGTAGAGGCCAACTCGCCAGGAATGTTGTCAAGTATTACCGCCGAGATGTTAGGTTGGGTTAGGTTAGGTTATATTTCGTTATTGGTGTATATAAAGGTCCCACGGAGACGCAGAGGCCAATAAGACAGGAATGTGGTCACATAATACCGCCGAGATGTTAGGTTGGGTTAGGTTAGGTTATATTACGTTATTGATGTATATAAAGTTCCCACGGAGACGTATAGGCCAACAAGCCAGGAATGTGGTCAAATGTTGCCACCGAGATGATAGCTTGGGTTAGGTTAGGTGAAATTACGTTATTGATGTATATGAAGGTCAAACGGAGACGTAGAGGCCAACTCGCCAGGAATGTTGTCAAATATTACCGCCGAGATGTTAGGTTGGGTTAGGTTAGGTTATATTTCGTTATTGATGTATATGAAGGTCCAACGGAGACGTAGAGGCCAACTCGCCAGGAATGTTGTCAAATATTACCGCCGAGATGATAGGTTGGGTTAGGATAGGTTATATTACGTTATTGATGTATATGAAGGTCAAACGGAGACGTAGAGGCCAACTCGCCAGGTATGTTGTCAAATATTACCGCGGAGATGTTAGGTTGAGTTAGGCTAAGTTATATTACGTTATTGACGTATCTAAAGGTCCCACGGAGACGGAGAAGCCAACTCGCCAGGAATGTTTTCAAATATTACCGCCGAGATGTTAGGTTGGGTTAGATTAGCTTATATTACGTTATTGATGTATATAAAGATCCAACGGAGACGTAGAGGCCAACTCGCCAGGAATGTTGTCAAGTATTACCGACGAGATTTTAGGTTGGGTTAGGTTAGGTTATATTAAGTTATTGATGTATATAAAGGTCCCACGGAGACGCAGAGGCCAACAAGACAGGAATGTGGTCACATAATACCGCCGAGATGTTAGGTTGGGTTAGGCTAGCTTATATAACGTTATTTATGTATATAAAGGTCCCACGGAGACGTAGAGGCCATCTCGCCAGGTATGTTGTCAAATATTACCGCCGAGATGTTAGATTGGGTTAGGTTAGGTTATATTACGTTATTGATGTATATAAAGATCCCACGGAGACGTAGAGGCCAACTCGCCAGGAATGTGGTCAAATGTTGCCGCCGAGATGATACGTGGGGTTAGGTTAGGTTGTATTACGTTAGTGATGTATATGAAGGTCGCACGGAGACGTAGAGACAACAAGAGAGGAATGTGGTGAAATATTACCGCCGAGATGTTAGGTTGGGTTAGGTTAGGTTATATTACGTTATTGATGTATATAAATGTCCCACGGAGACGTAGAGGCCAACTCGCCAGGTATGTTTTGAAATATTACCGCCGAGATGCTAGGTTGGGTTAGGTTAGGTTATATTACGTTATTGATGTATATGAAGGTCAAACGGAGACGTAGAGGCCAACAAGACAGGAATGTTGTCAAATATTACTGCCGAGATGATAGGTTGGGATAGGATAGGTTATATTTCGTTATTGACGTATATGAATGTCCCACGGAGACGTAGAGGCCAACTCGCCAGGTATATAGTCAAACATTACCGCCGAGATGTTAGGTTGGGTTCGGTTAGGTTGTATTACTTTATTGACGTATCTAAAGGTCCCACGGAGACGGAGAAGCCAACTCGCCAGGAATGTTTTCAAATATTACCGCCGAGATGTTAGGTTGGGTTAGATTAGCTTATATTACGTTATTGATGTATATAAAGATCCAACGGAGACGTAGAGGCCAACTCGCCAGGAATGTTGTCAAGTATTACCGACCAGATTTTAGGTTGGGTTAGGTTAGGTTATATTTCGTTATTGGTGTATATGAAGATCCCACGGAGAGGTAGTGGCCAAGTCGCCAGGAATGTTGTCAAATATTACCGCCGAGATGATAGGTTGGGTTAGGATAGGTTATATTTCGTTATTGATGTATATGAAGGTCCCACTGAGACGTAGAGGCCAACTCGCCAGGAATGTTGTCAAGTATTACCGACGAGATTTTAGGTTGGGTTAGGTTAGGTTATATTACGTTATTGATGTATATAAAGGTCCCACGGAGACGTATAGGCCAACAAGCCAGAAATGTGGTCAAATATTACCACCGAGATGTTAGATTGGGTTAGGTTAGGTTATATTACGTTATTGATGTATATAAAGATCCCACGGAGACGTAGAGGCCAACTCGCCAGGAATGTGGTCAAATGTTGCCGCCGAGATGATACGTTGGGTTAGGTTAGGTTGTATTACGTTAGTGATGTATATGAAGGTCGCACGGAGACGTAGAGACAACAAGAGAGGAATGTGGTGAAATATTACCGCCGAGATGACAGGTTGGGTTAGGTTAGGTTGTATTACGTCATTGATGTATATAAAGGTCGCACGGAGACGTAGAGACAACAAGAGAGGAATGTGGTGAAATATTACCGCCGAGATGTTAGGTTGGGTTAGGTTAGGTTATATTACGTTATTGATGTATATAAATGTCCCACGGAGACGTAGAGGCCAACTCGCCAGGTATGTTTTCAAATATTATCGCCGAGATGCTAGGTTGGGTTAGGTTAGGTTATATTACGTTATTGATGTATATGAAGGTCAAACGGAGACGTAGAGGCCAACAAGACCGGAATGTTGTCAAATATTACCGCCGAGATGATAGGTTGGGTTAGGATAGGTTATATTTCGTTATTGATGTATATGAATGTCCCACGGAGACGTAGAGGCCAACTCGCCAGGTATATAGTCAAACATTACCGCCGAGATGTTAGGTTGGGTTCGGTTAGGTTATATTACGTTATTGACGTATCTAATGGTCCCACGGAGACGGTGAAGCCAACTCGCCAGGAATGTTTTCAAATATTACCGCCGAGGTGTTAGGTTGGGTTAGGTTAGCTTATATTACGTGATGTATGTATATAAAGATCCCACGGAGACGTAGAGGCCAACTCGCCAGGAATGTGGTCAAATGTTGCCACCGAGATGATAGCTTGGGTTAGGTTAGGTGAAATTACGTTATTGATGTATATGAAGGTCAAACAGAGACGTAGAGGCCAACTCGCCAGGAACGTTGTCAAATATTACCGCCGAGATGTTAGGTTGGGTTAGGTTAGGTTATATTTCGTTATTGATGTATATGAAGGTCCCACGGAGACGTAAAGGCCAACTCGCCAGGTATGTTGTCAAACATTACCGCCGAGATGTTAGGTTGGGTTAGGATAGGTTATATTACGTTATTGATGTATATAAAGATCCAACGGAGACGTAGAGGCCAACAAGCCAGGAATGTGGTCAAATATTACCACCGAGATGTTAGATTGGGTTAGGTTAGGTTATATTACGTTATTGATGTATATAAATATCCCACGGAGACGTAGAGGCCAACTCGCCAGGAATGTGGTCAAATGTTGCCACCGAGATGATAGCTTGGGTTAGGTTAGGTGAAATTACGTTATTGATGTATATGAAGGTCAAACGGAGACGTAGAGGCCAACTCGCCAGGAATGTTGTCCAATATTACCGCCGAGATGTTAGGTTGGGTTAGATTAGCTTATATTACGTTATTGATGTATATAAAGATCCAACGGAGACGTAGAGGCCAACTCGCCAGGAATGTTGTCAAGTGTTACCGACGAGATTTTAGGTTGGATTAGGTTAGGTTATATTTCGTTATTGGTGTATATGAAGGTCCCACGGAGACGTAGATGCCAAGTCGCCAGGTATGTTGTCAAATATATCCGCCGAGATGTTAGGTTGGGTTAGGTTAGGTTGTATTACGTTATTGATGTATATAACGGTCGCACGGAGACGTAGAGACAACAAGAGAGGAATGTTTCGAAATAATACCGCCGAAATGTTACATTGGGTTAGGCTAGCTTATATTACGTTATTTATGTATATAAAGGTCCCACGGAGACGTAGAGGCCAACTCGCCAGGAATGTTGTCAAGTATTACCGCCGAGATGTTAGGTTGGGTTAGGTTAGGTTATACTACGTTATTGATGTACATAAAGGTCCCACGGAGACGCAGAGGCCAATAAGACAGGAATGTGGTCACATAATACCGCCGAGATGTTAGGTTGGGTTAGGTTAGGTTATATTACGTTACTGATGTATATAAAGTTCCCACGGAGACGTATAGGCCAACAAGCCAGGAATGTGGTCAAATATTACCTCCGAGATGTTAGATTGGGTTATGTTAGGTTACATTACGTTATTGATGTATATAAATATCCCACGGAGACGTAGAGGCCAACTCGCCAGGAATGTGGTCAAATGTTGCCACCGAGATGATAGCTTGGGTTAGGTTAGGTGAAATTACGTTATTGATGTATATGAAGGTCAAACGGAGACGTAGAGGCCAACTCGCCAGGAATGTTGTCAAATATTACCGCCGAGATGTTAGGTTGGGTTAGATTAGCTTATATTACGTTATTGATGTATATAAAGATCCAACGGAGACGTAGAGGCCAACTCGCCAGGAATGTTGTCAAGTATTACCGACGAGATTTTAGGTTGGATTAGGTTAGGTTATATTTCGTTATTGGTGTATATGAAGGTCCCACGGAGACGTAGATGCCAAGTCGCCAGGTATGTTGTCAAATATATCCGCCGAGATGTTAGGTTGGGTTAGGTTAGGTTGTATTACGTTATTGATGTATATAACGGTCGCACGGAGACGTAGAGACAACAAGAGAGGAATGTTGTGAAATAATACCGCCGAAATGTTACATTGGGTTAGGCTAGCTTATATTACGTTATTTATGTATATAAAGGTCCCACGGAGACGTAGAGGCCAACTCGCCAGGAATGTTGTCAAGTATTACCGCCGAGATGTTAGGTTGGGTTAGGTTAGGTTATATTACGTTATTGATGTATATAAAGGTCCCACGGAGACGCAGAGGCCAATAAGACAGGAATGTGGTCACATAATACCGCCGAGATGTTAGGTTGGGTTAGGTTAGGTTATATTACGTTATTGATGTATATAAAGTTCCCACGGAGACGTATAGGCCAACAAGCCAGGAATGTGGTCAAATGTTGCCACCGAGATGATAGCTTGGGTTAGGTTAGGTGAAATTACGTTATTGATGTATATGAAGGTCAAACGGAGACGTAGAGGCCAACTCGCCAGGAATGTTGTCAAATATTACCGACGAGATGTTAGGTTGGGTTAGGTTAGGTTATATTTCGTTATTGATGTATATGAAGGTCCAACGGAGACGTAGAGGCCAACTCGCCAGGAATGTTGTCAAATATTACCGCCGAGATGATAGGTTGGGTTAGGATAGGTTATATTACGTTATTGATGTATATGAAGGTCAAACGGAGACGTAGAGGCCAACTCGCCAGGTATGTTGTCAAATATTACCGCGGAGATGTTAGGTTGGGTTAGGTTAAGTTATATTACGTTATTGACGTATCTAAAGGTCCCACGGAGACGGAGAAGCCAACTCGCCAGGAATGTTTTCAAATATTACCGCCGAGATGTTAGGTTGGGTTAGATTAGCTTATATTACGTTATTGATGTATATAAAGATCCAACGGAGACGTAGAGGCCAACTCGCCAGGAATGTTGTCAAGTATTACCGACGAGATTTTAGGTTGGGTTAGGTTAGGTTATATTAAGTTATTGATGTATATAAAGGTCCCACGGAGACGCAGAGGCCAACAAGACAGGAATGTGGTCACATAATACCGCCGAGATGTTAGGTTGGGTTAGGCTAGCTTATATAACGTTATTTATGTATATAAAGTTCCCACGGAGACGTAGAGGCCAACTCGCCAGGAATGTTGTCAAATATTACCGCCGAGATGATAGGTTGGGCTAGGTTAGGTTATATTACCTTATTGATGTATATAAAGGTCCCACGGAAACATAGAGGCCAACAAGCCAGGAATGTTGTCAAATATTACCGCCGAGATGTTACGTTGGTTTAGGTTAGGTTAAATTACGTTATTGATGTATATAAAAGTCCCACGGAGACGTAGAGGCCAACTCGTCAGGAATGTTGTCAAATATTACCGCCGATATGATAGGTTGGGTTAGGTTAGGTTATATTACGTTATTGATGTATATGAAGGCCACACGGAGAGGTAGAGGCCAACTCGCCAGGTATGTTTTGAAATATTACCGCCGAGATGCTAGGTTGGGTTAGGTTAGGTTATATTACGTTATTGATGTATATGAAGGTCAAACGGAGACGTAGAGGCCAACAAGACAGGCATGTGGTCAAATATTACTGCCGAGATGATAGGTTGGGATAGGATAGGTTATATTTCGTTATTGATGTATATGAATGTCCCACGGAGACGTAGAGGCCAACTCGCCAGGTATATAGTCAAACATTACCGCCGAGATGTTAGGTTGGGTTCGGTTAGGTTGTATTACTTTATTGACGTATCTAAAGGTCCCACGGAGACGGAGAAGCCAACTCGCCAGGAATGTTTTCAAATATTACCGCCGAGATGTTAGGTTGGGTTAGATTAGCTTATATTACGTTATTGATGTATATAAAGATCCAACGGAGACGTAGAGGCCAACTCGCCAGGAATGTTGTCAAGTATTACCGACCAGATTTTAGGTTGGGTTAGGTTAGGTTATATTTCGTTATTGGTGTATATGAAGATCCCACGGAGACGTAGTGGCCAAGTCGCCAGGAATGTTGTCAAATATTACCGCCGAGATGATAGGTTGGCTTAGGATAGGTTATATTTCGTTATTGATGTATATGAAGGTCCCACGGAGACGTAGAGGCCAACTCGCCAGGAATGTTGTCAAGTATTACCGACGAGATTTTAGGTTGGGTTATGTTAGGTTATATTACGTTATTGATGTATATAAAGGTCCCACGGAGACGTATAGGCCAACAAGCCAGAAATGTGGTCAAATATTACCACCGAGATGTTAGATTGGGTTAGGTTAGGTTATATTACGTTATTGATGTATATAAAGATCCCACGGAGACGTAGAGGCCAACTCGCCAGGAATGTGGTCAAATGTTGCCGCCGAGATGATACGTTGGGTTAGGTTAGGTTGTATTACGTTAGTGATGTATATGAAGGTCGCACGGAGACGTAGAGACAACAAGAGAGGAATGTGGTGAAATATTACCGCCGAGATGATAGGTTGGGTTAGGTTAGGTTGTATTACGTTATTGATGTATATAAAGGTCGCACGGAGACGTAGAGACAACAAGAGAGGAATGTGGTGAAATATTACCGCCGAGATGTTAGGTTGGGTTAGGTTAGGTTGTATTACGTTATTGATGTATATAACGGTCGCACAGAGACGTAGAGACAACAAGAGAGGAATGTTTCGAAATAATACCGCCGAAATGTTACATTGGGTTAGGCTAGCTTATATTACGTTATTTATGTATATAAAGGTCCCACGGAGACGTAGAGGCCAACTCGCCAGGAATGTTGTCAAGTATTACCGCCGAGATGTTAGGTTGGGTTAGGTTAGGTTATACTACGTTATTGATGTATATAAAGGTCCCACGGAGACGCAGAGGCCAATAAGACAGGAATGTGGTCACATAATACCGCCGAGATGTTAGGTTGGGTTAGGTTAGGTTATATTACGTTACTGATGTATATAAAGTTCCCACGGAGACGTATAGGCCAACAAGCCAGGAATGTGGTCAAATATTACCTCCGAGATGTTAGATTGGGTTATGTTAGGTTATATTACGTTATTGATGTATATAAATATCCCACGGAGACGTAGAGGCCAACTCGCCAGGAATGTGGTCAAATGTTGCCACCGAGATGATAGCTTGGGTTAGGTTAGGTGAAATTACGTTATTGATGTATATGAAGGTCAAACAGAGACGTAGAGGCCAACTCGCCAGGAACGTTGTCAAATATTACCGCCGAGATGTTAGGTTGGGTTAGGTTAGGTTATATTTCTTTATTGATGTATATGAAGGTCCAACGGAGACGTAGAGGCCAACTCGCCAGGAATGTTGTCAAATATTACCGCCGAGATGATAGGTTGGGTTAGGATAGGTTATATTACGTTATTGATGTATATGAAGGTCAAACGGAGACGTAGAGGCCAACTCGCCAGGAATGTTGTCAGATATTACCGCCGAGATTATAGGTTGGGTTAGGATAGGTTATATTTCGTTACTGATGTATATGAAGGTCCCACGAAGACGTATAGGCCAACAAGCCAGGAATGTGGTCAAATAGTACCTCCGAGGTGTTAGATTGGGTTAGGTTAGGTTATATTACGTTATTGATATATATAAATATCCCACGGAGACGTAGAGGCCAACTCGCCAGGAATGTGGTCAAATGTTGCCACCGAGATGATAGCTTGGGTTAGGTTAGGTGAAATTACGTTATTGATGTATATGAAGGTCAAACGGAGACGTAGAGGCCAACTCGCCAGGAATGTTGTCAAATATTACCGCCGAGATGTTAGGTTGGGTTAGGTTAGGTTATATTTCGTTATTGATGTATATGAAGGTCCAACGGAGACGTAGAGGCCAACTCGCCAGGAATGTTGTCAAATATTACCGCCGAGATGATAGGTTGGGTTAGGATAGGTTATATTACGTTATTGATGTATATGAAGGTCAAACGGAGACGTAGAGGCCAACTCGCCAGGTATGTTGTCAAATATTACCGCGGAGATGTTAGGTTGGGTTAGGTTAAGTTATATTACGTTATTGACGTATCTAATGGTCCCACGGAGACGGAGAAGCCAACTCGCCAGGAATGTTTTCAAATATTACCGCCGAGATGTTAGGTTGGGTTAGGTAAGGTTATATTACGTTATTGATGTATATAAAGATCCCACGGAGACGTATAGGCCAACAAGCCAGAAATGTGGTCAAATATTACCACCGAGATGTTAGATTGGGTTAGGTTAGGTTATATTACGTTATTGATGTATATAAAGATCCCACGGAGACGTAGAGGCCAACTCGCCAGGAATGTGGTCAAATGTTGCCGCCGAGATGATACTTTGGGTTAGGTTAGGTTGTATTACGTTAGTGATGTATATGAAGGTCGCACGGAGACGCAGAGGCCAACAAGCCAGGAATGTGGACAAATATTACCGCCGAGATGATAGGTTGGGTTAGGTTAGGTTGTATTACGTTATTGATGTATATAAAGGTCGCACGGAGACGTAGAGACAACAAGAGAGGAATGTGGTGAAATATTACCGCCGAGATGTTAGGTTGGGTTAGGTTAGGTTATATTACGTTATTGATGTATATAAATGTCCCACGGAGACGTAGAGGCCAACTCGCCAGGAATGTTGTCAAATATTACCGCCGAGATGATAGGTTGGGTTAGGATAGGTTATATTTCGTTATTGATGTATATGAAGGTCCCACGGAGACGTAAAGGCCAACTCGCCAGGTATGTTGTCAAACATTACCGCCGATATGTTAGGTTGGGTTAGGTTAGGTTATATTACGTTATTGATGTATATAAAGATCCAACGGAGACGTAGAGGCCAACTCGCCAGGAATGTTGTCAAATATTACCGCCGAGATGATAGGTTGGGTTAGGTTAGGTTATATTTCGTTATTGGTGTATATGAAGGTCCCACGGAGACGTAGAGGCCAAGTCGTCAGGTATGTTGTCAAATATTACCGCGGAGATGTTAGGTTGGGTTAGGTTAAGTTATATTACGTTATTGACGTATCTAATGGTCCCACGGAGACGGAGAAGCCAACTCGCCAGGAATGTTTTCAAATATTACCGCCGAGATGTTAGGTTGGGTTAGATTAGCTTATATTACGCTATTGATGTATATAAAGATCCAACGGAGACGTAGAGGCCCACACGCCAGGAATGTTGTCAAGTATTACCGACGAGAATTTAGGTTGGGTTGGGTTAGGTTATATTACGTTATTGATGTATATAAAGGTCCCACGGAGACGCAGAGGCCAACAAGACAGGAATGTGGTCACATAATACCGTCGAGATGTTAGGTTGGGTTAGGTTAGGTTATATTACGTTATTGATGTATATAAAGTTCCCACGGAGACGTATAGGCCAACAAGCCAGGAATGTGGTCAAATATTACCACCGAGATGTTAGATTGGGTTAGGTTAGGTTATATTACGTCATTGATGTATATAAAGATCCCACGGAGACGTAGATGCCAACAAGCCAGGAATGTGGTCAAATGTTGCCGCCGAGATGATAGCTTGGGTTAGGTTAGGTTATATTACGTTATTGACGTATGTAAAGGTCCCACGGAGACGCAGAGACCAACAAGACAGGAATGTGGTCAAATATTACCGCCGAGATGTTAGGTTGGGTTAGGCTAGCTTATATAACGTTATTTATGTATATGAAGGTCCCACGGAGACGTAGAGGCCATCTCGCCAGGTATGTTGTCAAATATTACCGCCGAGATGTTAGATTGGGTTAGGTTAGGTTATATTACGTTATTGATGTATATAAAGATCCCACGGAGACGTAGAGGCCAACTCGCCAGGAATGTGGTCAAATGTTGCCGCCGAGATGATACGTGGGGTTAGGTTAGGTTGTATTACGTTAGTGATGTATATGAAGGTCGCACGGAGACGTAGAGACAACAAGAGAGGAATGTGGTGAAATATTACCGCCGAGATGTTAGGTTGGGTTAGGTTAGGTTATATTACGTTATTGATGTATATAAATATCCCACGGAGACGTAGAGGCCAACTCGCCAGGTATGTTTTGAAATATTACCGCCGAGATGCTAGGTTGGGTTAGGTTAGGTTATATTACGTTATTGATGTATATGAAGGTCAAACGGAGACGTAGAGGCCAACAAGACAGGAATGTTGTCAAATATTACTGCCGAGATGATAGGTTGGGATAGGATAGGTTATATTTCGTTATTGATGTATATGAATGTCCCACGGAGACGTAGAGGCCAACTCGCCAGGTATATAGTCAAACATTACCGCCGAGATGTTAGGTTGGGTTCGGTTAGGTTGTATTACTTTATTGACGTATCTAAAGGTCCCACGGAGACGGAGAAGCCAACTCGCCAGGAATGTTTTCAAATATTACCGCCGAGATGTTAGGTTGGGTTAGATTAGCTTATATTACGTTATTGATGTATATAAAGATCCAACGGAGACGTAGAGGCCAACTCGCCAGGAATGTTGTCAAGTATTACCGACCAGATTTTAGGTTGGGTTAGGTTAGGTTATATTTCGTTATTGGTGTATATGAAGATCCCACGGAGACGTAGTGGCCAAGTCGCCAGGAATGTTGTCAAATATTACCGCCGAGATGATAGGTTGGGTTAGGATAGGTTATATTTCGTTATTGATGTATATGAAGGTCCCACGGAGACGTAGAGGCCAACTCGCCAGGAATGTTGTCAAGTATTACCGACGAGATTTTAGGTTGGGTTAGGTTAGGTTATATTACGTTATTGATGTATATAAAGGTCCCACGGAGACGTATAGGCCAACAAGCCAGAAATGTGGTCAAATATTACCACCGAGATGTTAGATTGGGTTAGGTTAGGTTATATTACGTTATTGATGTATATAAAGATCCCACGGAGACGTAGAGGCCAACTCGCCAGGAATGTGGTCAAATGTTGCCGCCGAGATGATACGTTGGGTTAGGTTAGGTTGTATTACGTTAGTGATGTATATGAAGGTCGCACGGAGACGTAGAGACAACAAGAGAGGAATGTGGTGAAATATTACCGCCGAGATGATAGGTTGGGTTAGGTTAGGTTGTATTACGTTATTGATGTATATAAAGGTCGCACGGAGACGTAGAGACAACAAGAGAGGAATGTGGTGAAATATTACCGCCGAGATGTTAGGTTGGGTTAGGTTAGGTTATATTACGTTATTGATGTATATAAATGTCCCACGGAGACGTAGAGGCCAACTCGCCAGGTATGTTTTCAAATATTATCGCCGAGATGCTAGGTTGGGTTAGGTTAGGTTATATTACGTTATTGATGTATATGAAGGTCAAACGGAGACGTAGAGGCCAACAAGACCGGAATGTGGTCAAATATTCCCACCGAGATGTTAGATTGGGTTAGGTTAGGTTATATTACGTTATTGATGTATATAAATATCCCACGGAGACGTAGAGGCCAACTCGCCAGGAATGTGGTCAAATGTTGCCACCGAGATGATAGCTTGGGTTAGGTTAGGTGAAATTACGTTGTTGATGTATATGAAGGTCAAACGGAGACGTAGAGGCCAACTCGCCAGGAATGTTGTCAAATATTACCGCCGAGATGTTAGGTTGGGTTAGATTAGCTTATATTACGTTATTGATGTATATAAAGATCCAACGGAGACGTAGAGGCCAACTCGCCAGGAATGTTGTCAAGTATTACCGACGAGATTTTAGGTTGGATTAGGTTAGGTTATATTTCGTTATTGGTGTATATGAAGGTCCCACGGAGACGTAGATGCCAAGTCGCCAGGTATGTTGTTAAATATATCCGCCGAGATGTTAGGTTGGGTTAGGTTAGGTTATATTTCTTTATTGATGTATATGAAGGTCCAACGGAGACGTAGAGGCCAACTCGCCAGGAATGTTGTCAAATATTACCGCCGAGATGATAGGTTGGGTTAGGATAGGTTATATTACGTTATTGATGTATATGAAGGTCAAACGGAGACGTAGAGGCCAACTCGCCAGGAATGTTGTCAGATATTACCGCCGAGATTATAGGTTGGGTTAGGATAGGTTATATTTCGTTACTGATGTATATGAAGGTCCCACGAAGACGTATAGGCCAACAAGCCAGGAATGTGGTCAAATAGTACCTCCGAGGTGTTAGATTGGGTTAGGTTAGGTTATATTACGTTATTGATGTATATGAATATCCCACGGAGACGTAGAGGCCAACTCGCCAGGAATGTGGTCAAATGTTGCCACCGAGATGATAGCTTGGGTTAGGTTAGGTGAAATTACGTTATTGATGTATATGAAGGTCAAACGGAGACGTAGAGGCCAACTCGCCAGGAATGTTGTCAAATATTACCGCCGAGATGTTAGGTTGGGTTAGGTTAGGTTATATTTCGTTATTGATGTATATGAAGGTCAAACAGAGACGTAGAGGCCAACTCGCCAGGAACGTTGTCAAATATTACCGCCGAGATGTTAGGTTGGGTTAGGTTAGGTTATATTTCTTTATTGATGTATATGAAGGTCCAACGGAGACGTAGAGGCCAACTCGCCAGGAATGTTGTCAAATATTACCGCCGAGATGATAGGTTGGGTGAGGATAGGTTATATTACGTTACTGATGTATATGAAGGTCAAACGGAGACGTAGAGGCCAACTCGCCAGGAATGTTGTCAGATATTACCGCCGAGATTATAGGTTGGGTTAGGATAGGTTATATTTCGTTACTGATGTATATGAAGGTCCCACGAAGACGTATAGGCCAACAAGCCAGGAATGTGGTCAAATAGTACCTCCGAGGTGTTAGATTGGGTTAGGTTAGGTTATATTACGTTATTGATGTATATGAATATCCCACGGAGACGTAGAGGCCAACTCGCCAGGAATGTGGTCAAATGTTGCCACCGAGATGATAGCTTGGGTTAGGTTAGGTGAAATTACGTTATTGATGTATATGAAGGTCAAACGGAGACGTAGAGGCCAACTCGCCAGGAATGTTGTCAAATATTACCGCCGAGATGTTAGGTTGGGTTAGGTTAGGTTATATTTCGTTATTGATGTATATGAAGGTCCAACGGAGACGTAGAGGCCAACTCGCCAGGAATGTTGTCAAATATTACCGCCGAGATGATAGGTTGGGTTAGGATAGGTTATATTACGTTATTGATGTATATGAAGGTCAAACGGAGACGTAGAGGCCAACTCGCCAGGTATGTTGTCAAATATTACCGCGGAGATGTTAGGTTGTGTTAGGTTAAATTATATTACGTTATTGACGTATCTAATGGTCCCACGGAGACGGAGAAGCCAACTCGCCAGGAATGTTTTCAAATATTACCGCCGAGATGTTAGGTTGGGTTAGATTAGCTTATATTACGTTATTGATGTATATAAAGATCCAACGGAGACGTAGAGGCCAACTCGCCAGGAATGTTGTCAAGTATTACCGACGAGATTTTAGGTTGGGTTAGGTTAGGTTATATTAAGTTATTGATGTATATAAAGGTCCCACGGAGACGCAGGGGCCAACAAGACAGGAATGTGGTCACATAATACCGCCGAGATGTTAGGTTGGGTTAGGCTAGCTTATATAACGTTATTTATGTATATAAAGGTCCCACGGAGACGTAGAGGCCATCTCGCCAGGTATGTTGTCAAATATTACCGCCGAGATGTTAGGTTGGGTTAGGTAAGGTTATATTACGTTATTGATGTATATAAAGATCCCACGGAGACGTATAGGCCAACAAGCCAGAAATGTGGTCAAATATTACTACCGAGATGTTAGATTGGGTTAGGTTAGGTTATATTACGTTATTGATGTATATAAAGATCCCACGGAGACGTAGAGGCCAACTCGCCAGGAATGTGGTCAAATGTTGCCGCCGAGATGATAGCTTGGGTTAGGTTAGGTTATATTACGTTATTGACGTATGTAAAGGTCCCACGGAGACGCAGAGACCAACAAGACAGGAATGTGGTCAAATATTACCGCCGAGATGTTAGGTTGGGTTAGGCTAGCTTATATAACGTTATTTATGTATATAAAGGTCCCACGGAGACGTAGAGGCCATCTCGCCAGGTATGTTGTCAAATATTACCGCCGAGATGTTATGTTGGGTTAGGTAAGGTTATATTACGTTATTGATGTATATAAAGATCCCACGGAGACGTATAGGCCAACAAGCCAGAAATGTGGTCAAATATTACTACCGAGATGTTAGATTGGGTTAGGTTAGGTTATATTACGTTATTGATGTATATAAAGATCCCACGGAGACGTAGAGGCCAACTCGCCAGGAATGTGGTCAAATGTTGCCGCCGAGATGATACTTTGGGTTAGGTTAGGTTGTATTACGTTAGTGATGTATATGAAGGTCGCACGGAGACGCAGAGGCCAACAAGCCAGGAATGTGGACA
The DNA here is from genome assembly GCA_963969225.1 of Xylocopa violacea. Taxonomy (NCBI): domain Eukaryota; kingdom Metazoa; phylum Arthropoda; class Insecta; order Hymenoptera; family Apidae; genus Xylocopa; species Xylocopa violacea. The sequence continues at coordinate 75,907 of CAXAJV010001195.1, forward strand.
AATATTACCGCCGAGATGATAGGTTGGGTTAGGTTAGGTTGTATTACGTTATTGATGTATATAAAGGTCGCACGGAGACGTAGAGACAACAAGAGAGGAATGTGGTGAAATATTACCGCCGAGATGTTAGGTTGGGTTAGGTTAGGTTATATTACGTTATTGATGTATATAAATGTCCCACGGAGACGTAGAGGCCAACTCGCCAGGAATGTTGCCAAATATTACCGCCGAGATGATAGGTTGGGTTAGGATAGGTTATATTTCGTTATTGATGTATATGAAGGTCCCACGGAGACGTAAAGGCCAACTCGCCAGGTATGTTGTCAAACATTACCGCCGATATGTTAGGTTGGGTTAGGTTAGGTTATATTACGTTATTGATGTATATAAAGATCCAACGGAGACGTAGAGGCCAACTCGCCAGGAATGTTGTCAAATATTACCGCCGAGATGATAGGTTGGGTTAGGTTAGGTTATATTTCGTTATTGGTGTATATGAAGGTCCCACGGAGACGTAGAGGCCAAGTCGTCAGGTATGTTGTCAAATATTACCGCGGAGATGTTAGGTTGGGTTAGGTTAAGTTATATTACGTTATTGACGTATCTAATGGTCCCACGGAGACGGAGAAGCCAACTCGCCAGGAATGTTTTCAAATATTACCGCCGAGATGTTAGGTTGGGTTAGATTAGCTTATATTACGCTATTGATGTATATAAAGATCCAACGGAGACGTAGAGGCCAACACGCCAGGAATGTTGTCAAGTATTACCGACGAGAATTTAGGTTGGGTTGGGTTAGGTTATATTACGTTATTGATGTATATAAAGGTCCCACGGAGACGCAGAGGCCAACAAGACAGGAATGTGGTCACATAATACCGTCGAGATGTTAGGTTGGGTTAGGTTAGGTTATATTACGTTTTTGATGTATATAAAGTTCCCACGGAGACGTATAGGCCAACAAGCCAGGAATGTGGTCAAATATTACCACCGAGATGTTAGATTGGGTTAGGTTAGGTAATATTACGTCATTGATGTATATAAAGATCCCACGGAGACGTAGATGCCAACAAGCCAGGAATGTGGTCAAATGTTGCCGCCGAGATGATAGCTTGGGTTAGGTTAGGTTATATTACGTTATTGACGTATGTAAAGGTCCCACGGAGACGCAGAGACCAACAAGACAGGAATGTGGTCAAATATTACCGCCGAGATGTTAGGTTGGGTTAGGCTAGCTTATATAACGTTATTTATGTATATGAAGGTCCCACGGAGACGTAGAGGCCATCTCGCCAGGTATGTTGTCAAATATTACCGCCGAGATGTTAGGTTGGGTTAGGTAAGGTTATATTACGTTATTGATGTATATAAAGATCCCACGGAGACGTACAGGCCAACAAGCCAGAAATGTGGTCAAATATTGCCACCGAGATGTTAGATTGGGTTAGGTTAGGTTATATTACGTTATTGATGTATATAAAGATCCCACGGAGACGTAGAGGCCAACTCGCCAGGAATGTGGTCAAATGTTGCCGCCGAGATGATAGCATGGGTTAGGTTAGGTTATATTACGTTATTGACGTATGTAAAGGTCCCATGGAGACGCAGAGACCAACAAGACAGGAATGTGGTCAAATATTACCGCCGAGATGTTAGGTTGGGTTAGGCTAGCTTATATAACGTTATTTATGTATATAAAGGTCCCACGGAGACGTAGAGGCCATCTCGCCAGGTATGCTGTAAAATATTACCGCCGAGATGTTAGGTTGGGTTAGGTAAGGTTATATTACGTTATTGATGTATATAAAGGTCCCACGGAGACGCAGAGGCCAACAAGACAGGAATGTGGTCACATAATACCGCCGAGATGTTAGGTTGGGTTAGGTTAGGTTATATTACGTTATTGATGTATATAAAGTTCCCACGGAGACGTATAGGCCAACAAGCCAGGAATGTGGTCAAATATTACCACCGAGATGTTAGATTGGGTTAGGTTAGGTTATATTACGTCATTGATGTATATAAACATCCCACGGAGACGTAGATGCCAACAAGCCAGGAATGTGGTCAAATGTTGCCGCCGAGATGATAGCTTGGGTTAGGTTAGGTTATATTACGTTATTGACGTATGTAAAGGTCCCACGGAGACGCAGAGACCAACAAGCCAGGAATGTGGTCAAATATTACCGCCGAGATGATAGGTTGGGTTAGGATAGGTTATATTTCGTTATTGATATATATGAAGGTCCCACGGAGACGTAGAGGCCATCTCGCCAGGTATGTTGTCAAATATTACCGCCGAGATGTTAGGTTGGGTTAGGTTAGGTTATATTACGTTATTGATGAATATAAAGATCCCACGGAGACGTATAGGCCAACAAGTCAGAAATGTGGTCAAATATTACCACCGAGATGTTAGATTGGGTTAGGTTAGGTTATATTACGTTATTGATGTATATAAAGATCCCACGGAGACGTAGAGGCCAACTCGCCAGGAATGTGGTCAAATGTTGCCGCCGAGATGATACGTTGGGTTAGGTTAGGTTGTATTACGTTAGTGATGTATATGAAGGTCGCACGGAGACGTAGAGACAACAAGAGAGGAATGTGGTGAAATATTACCGCCGAGATGATAGGTTGGGTTAGGTTAGGATGTAATACGTTATTGATGTATATAAAGGTCGCACGGAGACGTAGAGACAACAAGAGAGGAATGTGGTGAAATATTACCGCCGAGATGTTAGGTTGGGGTAGGTTAGGTTATATTACGTTATTGATGTATATAAATGTCCCACGGAGACGTAGAGGCCACCTCGCCAGGTATGTTTTCAAATATTACCGCCGAGATGCTACGTTGGGTTAGGTTTGGTTATATTACGTTATTGATGTATATGAAGGTCAAACGGAGACGTAGAGGCCAACAAGACAGGAATATTGTCAAATATTACCGCCGAGATGATAGGTTGGGTTAGGATAGGTTATATTTCGATATTGATGTATATGAATGTCCCACGGAGACGTAGAGGCCAACTCGCCAGGTATGTTGTCAAACATTACCGCCGAGATGTTAGGTTGTGTTCGGTTAGGTTATATTACGTTATTGATGTATATAAGTGTCCCACGGAGACGTAGAGGCCAACAAGCCAGGAATGTGGTCAAATATTACCGACGAGATGTCAGATTGGGTTAGGTTAGGTTATATTACGTTATTGACATATGTAAAGGTCCCACGGAGATGCAGAGGCCAACAAGCCAGGAATGTGGACAAATATTACCGCCCAGATGATAGGTTGGGTTAGGTTAGGTTATATTTCGTTATTTGTGTATATGAAGGTCCCACGGAGACGTAGAGGCCAAGTCGTCAGGTATGTTGTCAAATATTACCGCGGAGATGTAAGGTTGGGTTAGGTTAAGTTATATTACGTTATTGACGTATCTAAAGGTCCCACGGAGACGGAGAAGCCAACTCGCAAGGAATGTTTTCAAATATTACCACCGAGATGTTAGGTTGGGTTAGGTTTGGTTATATTACGTTATTGATGTATATAAAGGTCCCACGGAGACGCAGCGGCCAACAAGACAGGAATGTGGTCACATAATACCGCCGAGATGTTAGGTTGGGTTAGGTTAGGTTATATTACGTTATTGATGTATATAAAGTTCCCACGGAGACGTATAGGCCAACAAGACAGGAATGTGGTCACATAATACCGCCGAGATGTTAGGTTGGGTTAGGTTAGCTTATATAACGTTATTTATGTATATAAACGTCCCACGGATACGTAGAGGCCAACTCGCCAGGAATGTGGTCAAATGTTGCCGCCAAGATGATAGGTTGGGTTAGGTTAGGTGAAATTACGTTATTGATGTATATGAAGGTCAAACGGAGACGTAGAGGCCAACTCGCCAGGAATGTTGTAAAATATTACCGCCGAGATGATAGGTTGGGTTAGGATAGGTTATATTTCGTTATTGATATATATGAAGGTCCCACGGAGACGTAGAGGCCATCTCGCCAGGTATGTTGTCAAATATTATCGCCGAGATGTTAGGTTGGGTTAGGTTAGGTTATATTACGTTATTGATGTATATAAAGATCCCACGGAGACGTATAGGCCAACAAGCCAGAAATGTGGTCAAATATTACCACCGAGATGTTAGATTGGGTTAGGTTAGGTTATATTACGTTATTGATGTATATGAAGGTCAAACGGAGACGTAGAGGCCAACTCGACAGGAATGATGTCAAATATTACCGCCGAGATGTTAGGTTGGGTTAGGTTAGGTTCTATTACGTTGTTGATGTATATAAATGTCCCACGGAGACGTAGAGGCCAACTCGCCAGGTATGTTTTCAAATATTACCGCCGAGATGCTAGGTTGGGTTAGGGTAGGTTATATTACGTTATTGATGTATATAAAGGTCCCACAGAGACGAAGAAGCCAACTCGCCAGGAATGTTGTCAAATATTACCGCCGAGATGTTAGGTTGGGTTAGGTTAGGTTATATTACGTTATTGATGTATATGAAGGTCAAACGGAGACGTAGAGGCCAACTCGACAGGAATGTTGTCAAATATTACCGCCGAGATGAAAGGTTGGGTTAGGATAGGTTATATTTCGTTATTGATGTATATGAATGTCCCACGGAGACGTAGAGGCCAAATCGCCAGGTATGTTGTCAAATATTACCGCCGAGATGTTAGGTTGGGTTAGGTTAGGTTATATTACGTTATTGATGTATATGAATGTCCCACGGAGACGTAGAGGCCAACTCGCCAGCTATGTTGTCAAATATTACCGCCGAGATGTTAGGTTGGGTTAGGTTAGGTTATATTACGTTATTGATGTATATAAAGGTCCCACGGAGACGCAGAGGCCAACAAGACAGGAATGTGGTCACATAATACCGCCGAGATGTTAGGTTCGGTTAGGTTAGGTTATATTACGTTATTGATGTATATAAAGTTCTCACGGAGACGTATAGGCCAACAAGAAAGGAATGTGGTGTAATATTACCGCCGAGATGTTAGATTGGGTTAGGTTGGGTTATATTACGTTATTGAAGTATATAAGTGTCCCACGGAGACGTAGAGGCCAACAAGCCAGGAATGTGGTCAAATATTACCGACGAGATGTCAGATTGGGTTAGGTTAGGTTATATTACGTTATTGACATATGTAAAGGTCCCACGGAGACGCAGAGGCCAACAAGCCAGGAATGTGGTCAAATATTACCGCCGAGATGATAGGTTGGGTTAGGTTAGGTTATATTTCGTTATTTGTGTATATGAAGGTCCCACGGAGACGTAGAGGCCAAGTCGTCAGGTATGTTGTCAAATATTACCGCGGAGATGTAAGGTTGGGTTAGGTTAAGTTATATTACGTTATTGACGTATCTAAAGGTCCCACGGAGACGGAGAAGCCAACTCGCAAGGAATGTTTTCAAATATTACCGCCGAGATGTTAGGTTGGGTTAGGTTTGGTTATATTACGTTATTGATGTATATAAAGGTCCCACGGAGACGCAGCGGCCAACAAGACAGGAATGTGGTCACATAATACCGCCGAGGTGTTAGGTTGGGTTAGGTTAGGTTATATTACGTTATTGATGTATATAAAGTTCCCACGGAGACGTATAGGCCAACAAGCCAGGAATGTGGTCAAATATTACCACCGAGATGTTAGATTGGGTTAGGTTAGGGTATATTACGTCATTGATGTATATAAAGATCCCACGGAGACGTAGATGCCAACAAGCCAGGAATGTGGTCAAATGTTGCCGCCGAGATGATAGCTTGGGTTAGGTTAGGTTATATTACGTTATTGACGTATGTAAAGGTCCCACGGAGACGCAGAGACGAACAAGCCAGGAATGTGGTCAAATATTACCGCCGAGATGTTAGGTTAGGTTAGGCTAGCTTATGTAACGTTATTTATGTATATAAAGGTCCCACGGAGACGTAGAGGCCAACTCGCCAGAAATGTGGTCAAATGTTGCCGCCAAGATGATAGGTTGGGTTAGGTTAGGTGAAATTACGTTATTGATGTATATGAAGGTCAAACGGAGACGTAGAGGCCAACTCGCCAGGAATGTTGTAAAATATTACCGCCGAGATGATAGGTTGGGTTAGGATAGGTTATATTACGTTATTGATGTATATAAAGGTCCCACGGAGACGTAGAGGCCAACTCGCCAGGAATGTTGTCAATTATTACCGCCGAAATGATAGGTTGGGTTAGGATAGGTTATATTTCGTTATTGATGTATATGAAGGTCCCACGGAGACGTAGAGGCCAACTCGCCATGTATGTTGTCAAATATTACCGCCGAGATGTTAGGTTGGGTTAGGTTAGGTTATATTACGTTATTGATGTATATAAAGTTCGCACGGAGACGTAGAAGCCAACAAGAAAGGAATGTGGTGTAATACTACCGCCGAGATGTTAGATTGGGTTAGGTTGGGTTATATTACGTTATTGAAGTATATAAGTGTCCCACGGAGACGTAGAGGCCAACAAGCCAGGAATGTGGTCAAATATTACCGCCGAGATGTCAGATTGGGTTAGGTTAGGTTATATTACGTTATTGACATATGTAAAGGTCCCACGGAGACGCAGAGGCCAACAAGCCAGGAATGTGGACAAATATTACCGCCGAGATGATAGGTTGGTTTAGGTTAGGTTATATTTCGTTATTTGTGTATATGAAGGTCCCACGGAGACGTAGAGGCCAAGTCGTCAGGTATGTTGTCAAATATTACCGCGGATATGTAAGGTTGGGTTAGGTTAAGTTATATTACGGTATTGACGTATCTAAAGGTCCCACGGAGACGGAGAAGCCAACTCGCAAGGAATGTTTTCAAATATTACCGCCGAGATGTTAGGTTGGGTTAGGTTTGGTTATATTACGTAATTGATGTATATAAAGGTCCCACGGAGACGTAGAGGCCAACCCGCCAGGAATGTTGTCAAATAATAGCGCAGAAAGGTTAGGTTGGGTTAGTTTAGGTTATATTACGTTATTGATATATGTGAAGGTCCCACGGAGACGTAGAGGCCAACTCGCCAGGAATGTTGTCAAATATTACCGCCGAGATGATAGGCTGGGTTAGGTTAGGTTATATTACATTATTGATGTATATAAAATTCCCACGGAGACGTAGAAGCCATCTCGCCAAGAATGTTGTCAAATATTAGTACCGAGATGTTAGGTTGGGTTATGTTAGGTTATATTACGCTATTGATGTATATAAAAGTCCCACGGAGACATAGAGGCCAACTAGCCAGGAATGTTGTCAAATATTACCGCCGAGATGTTAGGTTGGGTTAGGTTATGTTATATTACGTTATTGATGTATATGACGGCCCCACGGAGACGTAGAGGCCAACTCGCAAGGAATGTTGTCAAATAATAGCGCCGAGATGTTAGGTTGGGATAGGTTAGTTTGTATTACGTTATTGATGTATATAAAGGTCGCACGGAGACGTAGAGACAACAAGAGAGGAATGTGGTGAAATATTACCGCCGAGATGTTAGGTTGGGTTAGGTTAGGTTATATTACGTTATTGATGTATATAAATGTCCCACGGAGACGTAGAGGCCAACTCGCCAGGTATGTTTTCAAATATATCCGCCGAGATGTTAGGTTGGGTTAGGTTAGTTTGTATTACGTTATTGATGTATATAAAGGTCGCACGGAGACGTAGAGACAACAAGAGAGGAATGTGGTGAAATATTACCGCCGAGATGTTAGGTTGGGTTAGGTTAGGTTATATTACGTTATTGATGTATATAAATGTCCCACGGAGACGTAGAGGCCAACTCGCCAGGTATGTTTTCAAATATTACCGCCGAGATGCTAGGTTGGGTTAGGTTAGGTTATATTACGTTATTGATGTATATAAAGGTCCCACGGAGACGAAGAAGCCAACTCGCCAGGAATGTTGTCAAATATTACCGCCGAGATGTTAGGTTGGGTTAGGTTAGGTTATATTACGTTATTGATGTATATGAAGGTCAAACGGAGACGTAGAGGCCAACTCGACAGGAATGTTGTCAAATATTACCGCCGAGATGAAAGGTTGGGTTAGGATAGGTTATATTTCGTTATTGATGTATATGAATGTCCCACGGAGACGTAGAGGCCAAATCGCCAGGTATGTTGTCAAACATTACGGCCGAGATGTTAGGTTGGGTTCGGTTAGGTTATATTACGTTATTGACGTATCTAAAGGTCCCACGGAGACGGTGAAGCCAACTCGCCAGGAATGTTTTCAAATATTACCGCCGAGGTGTTAGGTTGGGTTAGGTTAGCTTATATTACGTGATGTATGTATATAAAGATCCCACGGAGACGTAGAGGCCAACAAGCCAGGAATGTGGTCAAATGTTGCCGCCGAGATGATAGCTTGGGTTAGGTTAGGTTATATTACGTTATTGACGTATGTAAAGGTCCCACGGAGACGCAGAGACCAACAAGCCAGGAATGTGGTCAAATATTACCGCCGAGATGTTAGGTTGGGTTAGGCTAGCTTATATAACGTTATTTATGAATATAAAGGTCCCACGGAGACGTAGAGGCCAACTCGCCAGGAATGTGGTCAAATGTTGCCGCCGAGATGAAAGGTTGGGTTAGGTTAGGTGAAATTACGTTATTGATGTATATGAATGTCAAACGGAGACGTAGAGGCCAACTCGCCAGGAATGTTGTCAAATATTACCGCCCAGATGATAGGTTGGGTTAGGTTAGGTTATATTTTGTTATTGGTGTATATGAAGGTCCCACGGAGACGTAGAGGCCAAGTCGTCAGGTATGTTGTCAAATATATCCGCCGAGATGTTAGGTTGGGTTAGGTTAGGTTGTATGACGTTATTCATGTATATAAAGGTCGCACGGAGACGTAGAAGCCAACAAGAAAGGAATGTGGTGTAATATTACCGCCGAGATGTTAGATTGGGTTAGGTTGGGTTATATTACGTTATTGAAGTATATAAGTGTCCCACGGAGACGTAGAGGCCAACAAGCCAGGAATGTGGTCAAATATTACCGCCGAGATGTCAGATTGGGTTAGGTTAGGTTATATTACGTTATTGACGTATGTAAAGGTCCCACGGAGACGCAGAGACCAACAAGCCAGGAATGTGGTCAAATATTACCGCCGAGATGTTAGGTTGGGTTAGGCTAGCTTATGTAACGTTATTTATGTATATAAAGGTCCCACGGAGACGTAGAGGCCAACTCGCCAGGAATGTGGTCAAATGTTGCCGCCGAGATTATAGGTTGGGTTAGGTTAGGTGAAATTACGTTATTGATGTATATGAAGTTCAAACGGAGACGTAGAGGCCAACTCGCCAGGAATGTTGTCAGATATTACCGCCGAGATGATAGGTTGTGTTAGGATAGGTTATATTTCGTTATTGATATATATGAAGGTCCCACGGAGACGTAGAGGCCATGTCGCCAGGAATGTGGTCAAATGTTGCCGCCGAGATGATACGTTGGGTTAGGTTAGGTTGTATTACGTTAGTGATGTATATGAAGGTCCCACGGAGACGTAAAGGCCGACTCGCCAGGTATGTTGTGAAACATTACCGCCGAGATGTTAGGTTGGGTTAGGTTAGGTTATATTACGTTATTGATGTATATAAAGATCCAACGGAGACGTAGAGGCCAACTCGCCAGGAATGTTGTCAAATATTACCGCCGAGATGATAGGTTGGGTTAGGTTAGGTTATATTTCGTTATTGGTGTATATGAAGGTCCCACGGAGACGTAGAGGCCAAGTCGCCAGGTATGTTGTCAAATATATCCGTCGAGATGTTAGGTTGGGTTAGGTTAGGTTGTATTACGTTATTGATGTATATAAAGGTCGCACGGTGACGTAGAGACAACAAGAGAGGAATGTGCTGAAATATTACCGCCGAGATGTTAGGTTGGGTTAGGTTAGGTTGTATTACGTTAGTGATGTATATGAAGGTCCCACGGAGACATAAAGGCCAACTCGCCAGGTATGTTGTCAAACATTACCGCCGAGATGTTAGGTTGGGTTAGGTTAGGTTATATTACGTTATTGATGTATATAAAGATCCAACGGAGACGTAGAGGCCAACTCGCCAGGAATGTTGTCAAATATTACCGCCGAGATGATAGGTTGGGTTAGGTTAGGTTATATTTCGTTATTGGTCTATATGAAGGTCCCACGGAGACGTAGAGGCCATCTCGCCAGGTATGTTGTCAAATATTACCGCCGAGATGTTAGGTTGGGTTAGGTTAGGTTATATTACGTTATTGATGTATATAAAGATCCCACGGAGACGTATAGGCCAACAAGCCAGAAATGTGGTCAAATATTACCACCGAGATGTTAGATTGGGTTAGGTTAGGTTATATTACGTTATTGATGTATATAAAGATCCCACGGAGACGTAGAGGCCAAGTCGCCAGGTATGTTGTCAAATATATCCGCCGAGATGTTAGGTTGCGTTAGGTTAGGTTGTATTACGTTATTTATGTATATAAAGGTCCCACGGAGACGTAGAGGCCAACTCGCCAGGAATGTTGTCAAGTATTACCGCCGAGATGTTAGGTTGGGTTAGGTTAGGGTATATTACGTTATTTATGTATATAAAGGTCCCACGGAGACGTAGAGGCCAACTCGCCAGGAATGTGGTCAAATGTTGCCGCCGAGATGATACGTTGGGTTAGGTTAGGTTGTATTACGTTAGTGATGTATATAAAGGTCGCACGGAGACGTAGAGACAACAAGAGAGGAAAGTGGTGAAATATTACCGCCGAGATGTTAGGTTGGGTTAGGCTAGCTTATATAACGTTATTTACGTATATAAAGGTCCCACGGAGACGTAGAGGCCAACTCGCCAGGAATGTGGTCAAATGTTGCCGCCGAGATGATAGGTTGGGTTAGGTTAGGTGAAATTACGTTATTGATGTATATGAAGGTCAAACGGAGACGTAGAGGCCAACTCGCCAGGAATGTTGTCAAATATTGCCGCCGAGATGATAGGTTGGGTTAGGATAGGTTATCTTTCGTTATTGGTGTATATGAAGGTCCCACGGAGACGTAGAGGCCAAGTCGCCAGGTATGTTGTCAAATATATCCGCCGAGATGATAGGTTGGGTTAGGATAGGTTATATTTCGTTATTGATGTATGTAAAGGTCCCACGGAGACGTAGAGGCCAACTCGCCAGGAATGTTGTCAAATATTACCGCCGAGATGATAGGTTGGGTTAGGTTAGGTTATATTTCGTTATTGATGTATATGAAGGTCAAACGGAGACGTAGAGGCCAACTCGACAGTAATGTTGTCAATTATTACCGCCGAAATGATAGGTTATATTTCGTTATTGATGTATATGAAGGTCCCACGGAGACGTAGAGGCCAACTCGCCAGGAATGTTGTCAAGTATTACCGCCGAGATGTTAGGTTGGGTTAGGTTAGGTTATATTACGTTATTGATGTATATAAAGTTCCCACGGAGACGTATAGGCCAACAAGCCAGGAATGTGGTCAAATATTACCACCGAGATGTTAGATTGGGTTAGGTTAGGTTATATTACGTTATTGATATATATAAACATCCCACGGAGACGTAGAGGCCAACTCGCCAGGAATGTGGTCAAATGTTGCCGCCGAGATTATAGGTTGGGTTAGGTTCGGTGAAATTACGTTATTGATGTATATGAAGGTCAAACTGAGACGTAGAGGCCAACTCGCCAGGAATGTTATCAAATATTACCGCCGAGATGATAGGTTGGGTTAGGATAGGTTATATTTCGTTATTGATGTATATGAAGGTCCCACGGAGACGTAAAATCCAACTCGCCAGGTATGTTGTCAAACATTACCGCCGAGATGTTAGGTTGGGTTAGGTTATGTTATATTACGTTATTGATGTATATAAAGATCCAACGGAGACACAGAGGCCAACTCGCCAGGAATGTTGTCAAATATTACCGCCGAGATGTTAGGTTGGGTTAGGTTAGGTTATATTACGTTATTGATGTATATGAATGTCCCACGGAGACGTAGAGGCCAACTCGCCAGCTATGTTGTCAAATATTACCGCCGAGATGTTAGGTTGGGTTAGGTTAGGTTATATTACGTTATTGATGTATATAAAGGTCCCACGGAGACGCAGAGGCCAACAAGACAGGAATGTGGTCACATAATACCGCCGAGATGTTAGGTTCGGTTAGGTTAGGTTATATTACGTTATTGATGTATATAAAGTTCTCACGGAGACGTATAGGCCAACAAGAAAGGAATGTGGTGTAATATTACCGCCGAGATGTTAGATTGGGTTAGGTTGGGTTATATTACGTTATTGAAGTATATAAGTGTCCCACGGAGACGTAGAGGCCAACAAGCCAGGAATGTGGTCAAATATTACCGACGAGATGTCAGATTGGGTTAGGTTAGGTTATATTACGTTATTGACATATGTAAAGGTCCCACGGAGACGCAGAGGCCAACAAGCCAGGAATGTGGTCAAATATTACCGCCGAGATGATAGGTTGGGTTAGGTTAGGTTATATTTCGTTATTTGTGTATATGAAGGTCCCACGGAGACGTAGAGGCCAAGTCGTCAGGTATGTTGTCAAATATTACCGCGGAGATGTAAGGTTGGGTTAGGTTAAGTTATATTACGTTATTGACGTATCTAAAGGTCCCACGGAGACGGAGAAGCCAACTCGCAAGGAATGTTTTCAAATATTACCGCCGAGATGTTAGGTTGGGTTAGGTTTGGTTATATTACGTTATTGATGTATATAAAGGTCCCACGGAGACGCAGCGGCCAACAAGACAGGAATGTGGTCACATAATACCGCCGAGGTGTTAGGTTGGGTTAGGTTAGGTTATATTACGTTATTGATGTATATAAAGTTCCCACGGAGACGTATAGGCCAACAAGCCAGGAATGTGGTCAAATATTACCACCGAGATGTTAGATTGGGTTAGGTTAGGGTATATTACGTCATTGATGTATATAAAGATCCCACGGAGACGTAGATGCCAACAAGCCAGGAATGTGGTCAAATGTTGCCGCCGAGATGATAGCTTGGGTTAGGTTAGGTTATATTAAGTTATTGACGTATGTAAAGGTCCCACGGAGACGCAGAGACCAACAAGCCAGGAATGTGGTCAAATATTACCGCCGAGATGTTAGGTTAGGTTAGGCTAGCTTATGTAACGTTATTTATGTATATAAAGGCCCCACGGAGACGTAGAGGCCAACTCGCCAGAAATGTGGTCAAATGTTGCCGCCAAGATGATAGGTTGGGTTAGGTTAGGTGAAATTACGTTATTGATGTATATGAAGGTCAAACGGAGACGTAGAGGCCAACTCGCCAGGAATGTTGTAAAATATTACCGCCGAGATGATAGGTTGGGTTAGGATAGGTTATATTACGTTATTGATGTATATAAAGGTCCCACGGAGACGTAGAGGCCAACTCGCCAGGAATGTTGTCAATTATTACCGCCGAAATGATAGGTTGGGTTAGGATAGGTTATATTTCGTTATTGATGTATATGTAGGTCCCACGGAGACGTAGAGGCCAACTCGCCATGTATGTTGTCAAATATTACCGCCGAGATGTTAGGTTGGGTTAGGTTAGGTTATATTACGTTATTGATGTATATAAAGTTCGCACGGAGACGTAGAAGCCAACAAGAAAGGAATGTGGTGTAATACTACCGCCGAGATGTTAGATTGGGTTAGGTTGGGTTATATTACGTTATTGAAGTATATAAGTGTCCCACGGAGACGTAGAGGCCAACAAGCCAGGAATGTGGTCACATATTACCGCCGAGATGTCAGATTGGGTTAGGTTAGGTTATATTACGTTATTGACATATGTAAAGGTCCCACGGAGACGCAGAGGCCAACAAGCCAGGAATGTGGACAAATATTACCGCCGAGATGATAGGTTGGTTTAGGTTAGGTTATATTTCGTTATTTGTGTATATGAAGGTCCCACGGAGACGTAGAGGCCAAGTCGTCAGGTATGTTGTCAAATATTACCGCGGATATGTAAGGTTGGGTTAGGTTAAGTTATATTACGGTATTGACGTATCTAAAGGTCCCACGGAGACGGAGAAGCCAACTCGCAAGGAATGTTTTCAAATATTACCGCCGAGATGTTAGGTTGGGTTAGGTTTGGTTATATTACGTAATTGATGTATATAAAGGTCCCACGGAGACGTAGAGGCCAACCCGCCAGGAATGTTGTCAAATAATAGCGCAGAAAGGTTAGGTTGGGTTAGTTTAGGTTATATTACGTTATTGATATATGTGAAGGTCCCACGGAGACGTAGAGGCCAACTCGCCATGTATGTTGTCAAATATTACCGCCGAGATGTTAGGTTGGGTTAGGTTAGGTTATATTACGTTATTGATGTATATAAAGTTCGCACGGAGACGTAGAAGCCAACAAGAAAGGAATGTGGTGTAATACTACCGCCGAGATGTTAGATTGGGTTATGTTAGGTTATATTACGCTATTGATGTATATAAAAGTCCCACGGAGACATAGAGGCCAACTAGCCAGGAATGTTGTCAAATATTACCGCCGAGATGTTAGGTTGGGTTAGGTTATGTTATATTACGTTATTGATGTATATGACGGCCCCACGGAGACGTAGAGGCCAACTCGCAAGGAATGTTGTCAAATAATAGCGCCGAGATGTTAGGTTGGGATAGGTTAGTTTGTATTACGTTATTGATGTATATAAAGGTCGCACGGAGACGTAGAGACAACAAGAGAGGAATGTGGTGAAATATTACCGCCGAGATGTTAGGTTGGGTTAGGTTAGGTTATATTACGTTATTGATGTATATAAATGTCCCACGGAGACGTAGAGGCCAACTCGCCAGGTATGTTTTCAAATATATCCGCCGAGATGTTAGGTTGGGTTAGGTTAGTTTGTATTACGTTATTGATGTATATAAAGGTCGCACGGAGACGTAGAGACAACAAGAGAGGAATGTGGTGAAATATTACCGCCGAGATGTTAGGTTGGGTTAGGTTAGGTTATATTACGTTATTGATGTAACTCTGAGATAGCGCGT
>CAXAJV010001196.1:5000-7500 GCA_963969225.1 Xylocopa violacea
CCCGAACGGACGCGCCGTCGTCGACTTCGAATTCCTTTAAGAGCGTGTGTCGCGCGTATCCTGTTTTAGTCGATCGTACCGTTCCGTTCGGAGGGGACGATTCGTCGCCGCCAAGCCTCGTTGTCGAGAGTCTGTGAAAACCCGTGCCGTTGCGAGATCGAACAATATTATGCTCGCTTCGCGTTGTCGGGTGAAACAGACCGCCTCGAGGCTGTGTACGACGGCGAGTCCCAACGAATCTTTACCCGAACGACGATCGTCGTCGACTTCGAATTCGTTAAGAGCGTGGTGTCGCGCCGCGTACCCTGGTTGTGTTAATGTCGATCGTACCGTTCCGTTCGGAGGGGACGATTCGTCGGGCCAAGCCTCGTTGGCGATTAGGGTCTGTATAATGAACCCGCCGTTGCGAGATCGAATCTCATTTATTATGCTCGCTTCGTGTTGTCGGGTAAATAAAATTATACAGACCGCGCTCGAGGTGTTGGTGTTGTTAACCGACGAGTCCTAACGAATTTTTCTTACCCGAACGGTAAGTTATGTCGTCGACTTTGCATATTCGACAGGTCGAGTGTGTACCATTATTTTGCGTCTCTGCGTGAAAGCAATACGCCGCTGGTACTTGTTCGTTTTCCCGTTTCACAATTGTGCTGCAAGCTCAGAGGGGACTTGCTTTTTGCCATAGCCTCGTTGTCGCGAGTCTGAGAAACCGGCCGTTGCGAGATCGAATAATTTATACTCGCTTCGTGTTGCCGGGGAAAAACGGTAGACCGCTCGAGGCTTTGGCGGCCGAGTCCCAACGAATTTTTTTTTTTTTTTATCACCTGAGCTCTGAAGCACAGATCGTGCAGTGGATCGTGGAATTTGAGGAACTTGTACCACGCACCTGTGTTCGGGTTTTGATCGTGTCGTTCGTTCAGAGGGGACCGCTTCGCCGAGCGAAGCCTCGTTGTCGCGAGTCTGGAAACACACCCGCCGTTGCGAGATCGAATAATTTTTTATGCTCGCTTCGTGTTGTCGGGTGGGTAAAATTATAGACCGCTTCGAGGTTTCACGGCGAGTCCCATCGATATTTTACGACTTACCTGTACGAACGTCGTCAACTTCTCGAAAGCAATACGCCGATGGGTGTTGGATATCTTTCTTTTTTTTTTTTTTTGTATTCACTTCCACGTGCCATTCGTTCAGAGGGGACGACGATATATTCGCGTTTGCGTATTCTTCCTCGTTGTCGAGAGTCCCTTAATAAACCCGCCGTTGCGAGATCGAATTTTACAAGCTCGCTTCGTGTTGTCGGGAGGAAGGGGGGACCGCCTCGAGGGTCTGCGCGATACGCGCGAAGAAGAGTCCTAACGAATTTTCGAAAAATTTTATCTACCTGGACGCGTGGCACACTGGCGTGAATCCGAAAGGATGTATCCTAAACACCCTGAAACAGGCGTGTCCGTTTCATCCGTAGGACGGTATCGTGTCGCCGAGAATTCGGGCGACGCCCGCGTCTCCTTCGCCGGAGACGTTTGGGTCTCGACTTGTTCGAAACTTAGTACGAAGAGACTTAACAATTAATAAAAAATATACATATACGATTACCCTGAACGGTGGATCACTTGGCTCGTGGGTCGATGAAGAACGCAGCTAATTGCGCGTCAACGTGTGAACTGCAGGACACATGAACATCGACATTTCGAACGCACATTGCGGTCCACGGATACAATTCCTGGACCACGCCTAGCTGAGGGTCGTTCACGTAACCAGAATACTGCTTGCGTTGCGTTTCGTCGAATCTTTTCTCTCCGGTGCTCGAATCTGCCCGCCGTCGTTCATTCGAATTCCATTTACGAACGTTTCTGAGTTCGGGCGCACCGAAAGGGAAAAAGAGGAGCGATACGCGACGTACGAGCGATCGTTGGACGTTCGTCCGAGTCGTCTGTGGCCGTGCCCCGAGACTATATGCGACTGGTGTAACGTGTGCGCGCGTGCGGCGTGCGTTAAACGGGTTCACGGAAATCGACGGTGTCGATCACGGACTCGCGCGAGTTCTTCGTGGCGTCGTGAGTCGTTCGTTTAACCGGACGACCGCCCACGGGGAACCGCTTCGTGTTTCGACTGCCGATTTTGTTCCGTATTCCAAATTCGCACACCCGCCACACACCATGACCACTCTTCGCGCGTCTCTTTAACGCACGATTGATATGCCGCGCGCTCGACGTCGTTTAAAATGAATTTTTCTTTTGCCGCAAGACTGAGAGAATCGAATTGTTGGGAACTCGGTCGAGAGAGAGAAGAGAATATACAAGAAAGAGAGAGCGAGCGACATCGTCGTAACGTGAGGGACGATGATGCGCATCCGATCGTTCGAAGTTCGCACAGCCCCAGGGTGTTGTTGCGTTCAATCATCAGAATAACCCGTTCTCTCTCTGCTCTCTCCGCGCGTTGTGCGCGTATACCATGTTTTGTGTAAGGAAGAAATTGAGCGGACCGTCACTCGAATACATACAATGTA
>CAXAJV010001196.1:17500-20000 GCA_963969225.1 Xylocopa violacea
TAAAATATTCCCACCGAGAGGTCGGAAGCGACATGACCGGGAACTTGGAAAATATTCGCGCCGAGCGGTCGGAAGCGACACGGCGGGGAACTTAGAAAATATTCGCGCCGAGCGGTCGGAAGCGACACGGCGGGGAACTTAGAAAATATTCGCGCCGAGCGGTCGGAAGCGACACGACCGGGGACTTTGAAAATATTCGCGCCGAGAGGTCGGAAGCGACACGGCCGGGGACTTTGAAAATATTCGCGCCGAGAGGTCGGAAGCGACACGGCGGGGAACTTTGAAAATATTCGCACCGTGCGATCAGGTTGTATTAGGTTAGGTTATATTATGTTATATATATATATATATATATATATATATATATATATATATATATATATAATATTCGCACCAAGAGGTCGGGACCGATACGTTCAGAAACGTAAAAAATATCCTCACCGAAATGTAGGAAGCGATGCGTCCGGAGATTTGAAAAATATTCCTACCGAGAGGTCGGAAGCGACATGACCGTGAAATTGTAAAATATTCCCACCGAGAGGTCGGAAGCGACATGACCGTGAAATTGTAAAATATTCCCACCGAGAGGTCGGAAGCGACATGACCGGGAACTTAGAAAATATTCGCGCCGAGCGGTCGGAAGCGACACGGCGGGGAACTTAGAAAATATTCGCGCCGAGCGGTCGGAAGCGACACGGCGGGGAACTTAGAAAATATTCGCGCCGAGCGGTCGGAAGCGACACGACCGGGGACTTTGAAAATATTCGCGCCGAGAGGTCGGAAGCGACACGGCCGGGGACTTTGAAAATATTCGCGCCGAGAGGTCGGAAGCGACACGGCGGGGAACTTTGAAAATATTCGCACCGTGCGATCAGGTTGTATTAGGTTAGGTTATATTATGTTATATATATATATATATATATATATATATATATATATATATATAATATTCGCACCAAGAGGTCGGGACCGATACGTTCAGAAACGTAAAAAATATCCTCACCGAAATGTAGGAAGCGATGCGTCCGGAGATTTGAAAAATATTCCTACCGAGAGGTCGGAAGCGACATGACCGTGAAATTGTAAAATATTCCCACCGAGAGGTCGGAAGCGACATGACCGTGAAATTGTAAAATATTCCCACCGAGAGGTCGGAAGCGACATGACCGGGAACTTAGAAAATATTCGCGCCGAGCGGTCGGAAGCGACACGGCGGGGAACTTAGAAAATATTCGCGCCGAGCGGTCGGAAGCGACACGGCGGGGAACTTAGAAAATATTCGCGCCGAGCGGTCGGAAGCGACACGACGGGGAACTTAGAAAATATTCGCGCCGAGCGGTCGGAAGCGACACGACGGGGAACTTAGAAAATATTCGCAACGAGAGGTCGGAAGCGACACGATCGGCGGTTTTTCGCTATTTTCTCGTAAATTAAACCGTTGACCTAACAATTTTTTTGCAGAAACCTTATTGAAAGCTATTGATTGAATTTATTAGCGCATTGTTTAGTCGAATTTATAATTTTTAGTCTCCCGAAACCGACACGACTGGCGGTTTTTGTCAATTTATCGGTAATTTTTTTATATAAACGCTTGGTTTTTTTTTCGTAATATCGATTAATTTGATTGTAGAATTCATTTGTACGTGTCAGATTTTCGATTTTTCGTGTTTTTCGTTGACTTCGTATTTTATAACTGCGTTTTTTCAATGTTAAAATCGATTAAAATTCGTTATATTCTAGAAATATGTTTTTCCGTATATATTCATTATGTTTAAACAATTTCCGTTCATAAAAGTTCAACGTTAATAGCACTTTATACTTGCGCCTCCGCGCGACTAAGTTACAGCAGCCTTTCCGGACGGTCGGTCGCCGCTGGAGTTTACCACCGTAAGCGCCCGTGCGTTAGCCCGGCCGGCGCCGACCGCCCGGCCGGCCGTTCCGTATCTATAAGGAGACAGGTCGGTTCGAGCCGGCCGGGCGGAGTAGCGTCGGGCGCGTGGCTATTCTATGACTTCGGTTGAGAAGCAGTCCACCGCTCCTCGAGAATACGTTCTCGACTGCTCTGTCCCGTGTCGGTTGTCGAATTTTCTCCACACTGCATTGCCACGGGTCGGTGTCTTTGACCGAATGGCCCATATGTGGCGAGCGTCCAACGGTGACGTTGGTGACCATTTATCCGAGTTTTACTCGGTTAAATTGTACCTTCCTTGCATCGATTCTAAATCTTTACGCTCCGAGCTCTCGGAACGGACTCTAGAGATACATATTGAATTTTTGGACGTACCAGATGTGTGTACGAAATGTCCATAATATGCTATACGCATGAAAGGTGTATATGGAGATAGATATACACCGATGATATACCAAACAAGTTCCTCAACAAAAAAAAATAAAAATGAGCATCCACTGAGTTGAGGAACGAAACAAAAAATAAAAAATAAGCATCCACTGAAGAAGGCAAAAGAATAAATGGTATATGTCATTTCGACACGATCTGTTA
>CAXAJV010001196.1:25000-27925 GCA_963969225.1 Xylocopa violacea
GTGTCGCCCGCTCTTTTATACCAGTCGATCGTACCGTACCGTTTCGTTCGGAGGGGACGATTCGTCGCCGCCAAGCCTCGTTGTCGAGAGTCTGTGAAAACCCGTGCCGTTGCGAGATCGAACAATTTTATGCTCGCTTCGTGTCGCAGGTTAAATTGGACCGCTTCGAGGCTGCGCGCGCGGCGAGTCCCAACGAACTCTGAGAAGCGCGTGATGAACGTGTACCGTCGTCGATCTCGAATTCGCAGGATCGTGTGTCGCCCGCTCTTTTATACCAGTCGATCGTACCGTACCGTTTCGTTCGGAGGGGACGATTCGTCGCCGCCAAGCCTCGTTGTTGAGTGTCTGAAAACCCGTTGCCGTTGCGAGATCGAACAATTTTATGCTCGCTTCGTGTCGCAGGTTAAATTGGACCGCTCAGAGGCTGCGCGTGCGGCGAGTCCCAACGAATCATTCACCCGAACGGACGCGCCGTCGTCGACTTCGATTTCTTTTAAGAGCGTGTGTCGCGCGTATCCTGTTTTAGTCGATCGTACCGTTCCGTTCGGAGGGGACGATTCGTCGCCGCCAAGCCTCGCTCTCATAGAGTCTATGAAAACCCGTTGCCGTTGCGAGATCGAACCATTTTATGCTCGCTTCGTGTCGCAGGTTAAATTGGACCGCTCAGAGGCTGCGCGTGCGGCGAGTCCCAACGAATCTTCACCCGAACGGACGCGCCGTCGTCGACTTCGAATTCCTTTAAGAGCGTGTGTCGCGCGTATCCTGTTTTAGTCGATCGTACCGTTCCGTTCGGAGGGGACGATTCGTCGCCGCCAAGCCTCGTTGTCGAGAGTCTGTGAAAACCCGTGCCGTTGCGAGATCGAACAATATTATGCTCGCTTCGCGTTGTCGGGTGAAACAGACCGCCTCGAGGCTGTGTACGACGGCGAGTCCCAACGAATCTTTACCCGAACGACGATCGTCGTCGACTTCGAATTCGTTAAGAGCGTGGTGTCGCGCCGCGTACCCTGGTTGTGTTAATGTCGATCGTACCGTTCCGTTCGGAGGGGACGATTCGTCGGGCCAAGCCTCGTTGGCGATTAGGGTCTGTATAATGAACCCGCCGTTGCGAGATCGAATCTCATTTATTATGCTCGCTTCGTGTTGTCGGGTAAATAAAATTATACAGACCGCGCTCGAGGTGTTGGTGTTGTTAACCGACGAGTCCTAACGAATTTTTCTTACCCGAACGGTAAGTTATGTCGTCGACTTTGCATATTCGACAGGTCGAGTGTGTACCATTATTTTGCGTCTCTGCGTGAAAGCAATACGCCGCTGGTACTTGTTCGTTTTCCCGTTTCACAATTGTGCTGCAAGCTCAGAGGGGACTTTCTTTTTGCCATAGCCTCGTTGTCGAGAGTCTGAGAACCCGGCCGTTGCGAGATCGAATAATTTATACTCGCTTCGTGTTGCCGGGGAAAAACGGTAGACCGCTCGAGGCTTTGGCGGCCGAGTCCCAACGAATTTTTTTTTTTTTTTATCACCTGAGCTCTGAAGCACAGATCGTGCAGTGGATCGTGGAATTTGAGGAACTTGTACCACGCACCTGTGTTCGGGTTTTGATCGTGTCGTTCGTTCAGAGGGGACCGCTTCGCCGAGCGAAGCCTCGTTGTCGCGAGTCTGGAAACACACCCGCCGTTGCGAGATCGAATAATTTTTTATGCTCGCTTCGTGTTGTCGGGTGGGTAAAATTATAGACCGCTTCGAGGTTTCACGGCGAGTCCCATCGATATTTTACGACTTACCTGTACGAACGTCGTCAACTTCTCGAAAGCAATACGCCGCTGGGTGTTGGATATCTTTCTTTTTTTTTTTTTTTGTATTCACTTCCACGTGCCATTCGTTCAGAGGGGACGACGATATATTCGCGTTTGCGTATTCTTCCTCGTTGTCGAGAGTCCCTTAATAAACCCGCCGTTGCGAGATCGAATTTTACAAGCTCGCTTCGTGTTGTCGGGAGGAAGGGGGGACCGCCTCGAGGGTCTGCGCGATACGCGCGAAGAAGAGTCCTAACGAATTTTCGAAAAATTTTATCTACCTGGACGCGTGGCACACTGGCGTGAATCCGAAAGGATGTATCCTAAACACCCTGAAACAGGCGTGTCCGTTTCATCCGTAGGACGGTATCGTGTCGCCGAGAATTCGGGCGACGCCCGCGTCTCCTTCGCCGGAGACGTTTGGGTCTCGACTTGTTCGAAACTTAGTACGAAGAGACTTAACAATTAATAAAAAATATACATATACGATTACCCTGAACGGTGGATCACTTGGCTCGTGGGTCGATGAAGAACGCAGCTAATTGCGCGTCAACGTGTGAACTGCAGGACACATGAACATCGACATTTCGAACGCACATTGCGGTCCACGGATACAATTCCTGGACCACGCCTAGCTGAGGGTCGTTCACGTAACCAGAATACTGCTTGCGTTGCGTTTCGTCGAATCTTTTCTCTCCGGTGCTCGAATCTGCCCGCCGTCGTTCATTCGAATTCCATTTACGAACGTTTCTGAGTTCGGGCGCACCGAAAGGGAAAAAGAGGAGCGATACGCGACGTACGAGCGATCGTTGGACGTTCGTCCGAGTCGTCTGTGGCCGTGCCCCGAGACTATATGCGACTGGTGTAACGTGTGCGCGCGTGCGGCGTGCGTTAAACGGGTTCACGGAAATCGACGGTGTCGATCACGGACTCGCGCGAGTTCTTCGTGGCGTCGTGAGTCGTTCGTTTAACCGGACGACCGCCCACGGGGAACCGCTTCGTGTTTCGACTGCCGATTTTGTTCCGTATTCCAAATTCGCACACCCGCCACACACCATGACCACTCTTCGCGCGTCTCTTTAACGCACGATTGATATGCCGCGCGCTCGACGTCGTTTAAAATGAATTT